>JAHZNE010001050.1:0-58509 GCA_027744055.1 Callyntrura sp. NNG-2020 | reverse complement strand
CCGCCGAGATATTGACCCAACCTATCTACCTGCCAAAAAGAATTTTGAAATTTGCTGTCCTTCAAGAGTTATAGCGCGTATGGACGGCCGGACGGCCGGACGGGACAAAGGATATCTAGATACTCCCAGCTGAGGCTTGTCCTAAATAATGGGCATGGGCATCCTATTTTTATATGCCACCTTCCACCTTTCTATTTTTAGAAAGAAAATCTCTATTCAATATTTTTGCAAACGCTATGTAATATGACCATGCTGCTGCCGTCGGTTTCCCTTACTTCCTTTTAAAATATCACCATTTTCCTTTTAAAAATAATCTCCACTAGTTGAAACACCTTTAAATAACATTGCACAATAGCTATAATTACCGAACAATACATCAATACCATTAATCAACAATGGCCTCAGGACTCAGGTGAGTGTTTAGTGGAACTTTTGACAGAACATAGCATTAATTAGTTTACGTCTCTTACCAATCAGTAGCTGATAGTTTAGGTCGTCAGAGGTGAAAGCGCTATATGCTCCGCTCACTCAGGCTGGAGCCTCCCACACGCATTCAATAATAGAATCCTCTTTGAAGAAGCGAACGAGTTTTCTAACTCTCTAAAGAATTATTTATAGGCGGAGTATATTTTTGTGAGATCTACTCCTTGTCTACTTTCTCAATACATGTTGGGTATTCCTACTGTTTCATCATCCTTCATTCCTGCTATTCCTATTCCTCTTGCATTTGCCGCTTCCCTTTCAATCAACGTGTTTTAGTTTACTTCTCTTCCGTTCTAGCAGCTTTCAGAAACCCATTATGAAAGTTTCGCCATCATCATTATTATTACAACTATTATTGTATTTGTTAGTATTGTAGTAGTATTATTGTATACCTATTATTACTATTTCGTTAATCGTACTAGACTATACTGTTCGTCGTACCCCTTCTGTTTTGCTTTCATACTCCATCAAATGGAATGAATACAAAGGAATAGGCATACTCCTGAAAAGAAAAAAGAAAAGCTCTCTTTCAGTTGGATGGGAAAATGAAGAACCACAACACATACAAAAAGATGAGCATGCATGCCGCACAACAAAAAATCTAAAACTTTTCCTTTTTATGCAGCTACCAACAAACCTGGCTTATCATCGTCGGCAAAAAGGTTTTTTACTCGCATTTTCCTTCCTAAGTCAGTCAAGCCGTACCCGTTTGTCTATTTCAAGATCCACTTTTTGTTGGAAGTTATATGCTCTGCAACTACTACCAATACTACTGAGGAGAAATAAGATCTCAGGGAAATGGCACTTGCAAAGACGGAATCGTCGGAATAAGAAAAAATGCTCATTTTATGTCCGAAAACACATGCTCATACAATTCGAATTCAGTCAGAATTTGGGACGAATAGGCATGTTTTGTAAGGCGGAGGTATCTGTCTGCATACAAGTATCTTCAGCCGTATCTCATTTTTTCTCTCTCGCTGCTACTCAAACAAGTTCACACAGGGGAACCAGAAAAAACGACCTGAAGAGAGAGTATATGCATCCACGCTAGTAACGTTGACTGAAGTCAACGAGGCAACTAACACTAATTCAAAGAGACGGGATATAAGAAAAAAGTAATAGACAAACAAGCCTGCCTTTGCAAAGCTCATGAACACTGAAGTAAAGATCCGAAAAAGGAGCGATAAGTAAATGGGAAATCTATAGAACAACCGTACATGCAAAAATGGATAGACTCTTAAGTATTTCCCAGGATTGGGAGCACACACACATACAAAGAGTGTTTAGGTAAAAAAGATAGAAGTGGAAAGTGGAGTATAGAATGGACTTGAAGGGACAAGGTAACCTTGCGTGTTGGTTATTACGTGTATATTGATGCATGGGAATATTAAAAAATAAGGTAAGGTACGATTCCACCGTAGTCAAGTTGGTTCGCACGTAAATCCACCCAGACGAATACCTAGACAAGCATTAAAAATACGTACAATTTCTCGTCCTTCCCGTGTGTAGCTTCAATAACAATCCCAGTGGCATGCACTGTGTACAGGAGGAGAAGTAACCGTATAGTTTTCTTGGTAGAAAAGCTCTTTTTCTATGAATGCACGCACCCAACCAATAACAAACATTTTCACAAGCAGCGTAAAAGCCGGTCTAGTATTTTTGTAGAAAATTCCGGTTGTCGTTGAGCGGTACTGTTTTTCCGTACCTAATTTTTCTCTCATTGAGCTGCATAAAGGGAAAATCAGGTTTCGGTCCAGTTGCGATCCATAGCAGAAGGAATTGAGGGAAAGAAATGAACCCAAAAAGAAACGCGAGGATACACTGATCAGAAAAAAATATTCTTTCTTTTGGCTGGCTGATACCACCTTATTGTTCCTAGCGTGGGTGTATACTCAACGCAAGAAAAATACCGTTTTTAGAAAAATGGATGTGCAAACGGCAGGTTCTGGTACACACTCACACACATACATACTTTGCTTCATATTTATCTAAGGAACCCTTTGGTTTCCCTCGAGTAACGCGAGTAGAAATAAAAATAGTAAGTAGAATCCCATTCCCTAGTACATGAGACCTGGGAGATATATGTTAGTTCTGTTTATGTTCTTTCGGTTTCATGGCTTTGCTCGTTTGAATAGACGGTAAGCTTAAAAGCGACCCGCTTTTAAAAGCGATTGTATCAATGGATTTAATGTTGCTTTCTTATGTGCATAAGGTACGTCTGCCTATTGTTTTACCAGTCATTTTAAAAGGATTTAGAGAAAGACGTGAATAGAAAATGTAAAGGGAGAAATGATTTTGTTGAATGTGCCATATAGTATATACCGTATGTGTACAAATACAATATATGTAGGTATATGCATGTGGGTCTTGTATCGTTCAATGTGCCATTTTCATCTCATTAAAAATGTATACACCTAGACAGTAGTTGAACTCATTTTGGGATCCGCATCTAAATGAACTAACTAGCAAACATACTTATAAGTGAGTCGATCTATGTGCTGTTCAACTCTCTCTCTGACTGAAACCGGGCGACACGCTTGCAACATAAACAGGAAACGTCTGACGTGGACTTTCTAAGATAATCAATCTTAATAGACGGTACTTTTTGTAAGAGGCAAGGAGAAAGACTATAGCGCTGAATTTTTACTGCACGTAGTGTAGTACAGTATGTTTAAATAAAAACGTTTTCTTTTGTAATGAGAAACTGAAAACTAACCTGGGACATTGGAAAACGCGCGATGAATAATTAAACATTAAATAAGAATTCATGTCTCTTTTCTCTTTTATATCTGAATAATTTAAACTGTATCATTGGTAGAAAGAAGGAGGAATATAAAGGAAAGGATAATTAGATGAGATCTCTTGCAGCTAGAGCCAGTGCAGCACCTATAAAACTGTTCACTACGTAAACGCTATACAAGACAGTTACGAGATGAACCAGGTCACTCAAAGTACTAGAAGGCAAAGAGCGTAGAAGTAGCAGGAGAATGTAAAGAGAAGCATGATTATTTACATAGCAAGGATTAATGATCAGTTAACAAAAAAGGCCCTGAAGTCATCTCCATTATCATGTAAAAGGTCTCAACATCCACCAAAATATCCCTTGATACTCCCCTAATAACTCGTATGGAAAATGCCTACATTTTTTATGCTAATGTTCCAAAAGCAATAACAAATCTGACGTGGGAGAAAGCACGAGAATGATACGTCTTTCTGACGGGATGTCTACCAAACCTACTTATCTTTTGTTTCTTTCCACAAAGAGAGCGTATACCTACTTAAGTGTGCAACCATTTCAAAGAAACTAGAAAAGTCATCGCCATTTTAGAAAAGTGGTAGTGGCAGCGTGTGGTGCTGATGATGCCGATGGTGAGATGGTAGCTCTATGCGGTAGGGGGTAATAAAAGGAGGGAGAGAAACTAGATATGAGGGAGAAAGAGAGAAACAAACTTGTGTAAACTTTCACGTTTTTTTTGCAACAAAGTCAATGCAGAAAAGGACGTACAAACTGTTCACGTTACCCAATGAGGACTTCCCCGAAATACAAAATAGTTGGAGGAAAATGGGTATCATTGTTCAATCATTTCCCGTTATTGCTTTCATGTACTCACTAATACATCCACTTCCCTTTGTAGTACGTGTCTTAATATGAAAGCTTCAATATTTTTAGCTATATGTGCTCCAGTGCAACAACTCGTCTCTTTCTGATTCTATGCATGATGGGAGAAAAGATAAAGATAGTTTTGAAAGTTTAGCCTATGCAAACGAAGACTTGTGTCAGAAGCTCGAACGAAGAGAACAACCAACGAACACAGCCAGTAGATATGGGAGAAGACTAAAGGGAATGAGTATGATGATGACACGGTTCTCATAGCTGTGGATGCCTTTTTAATATGGCATTTGAAATGAAGTGCCATATTTACCTTGGCACTTAACGTGAACGAAGAATTCTACGATTTTAGGCCTTTCTTTTATTATCAGAGGAGGATTTGGATGATGCCACTTGTTCCTAATGGATGAATGAGTAAGTAGTCTAGGGACTGTTGTCAGACGTTTTCTCTTTTGTGCCGTTTTTAATAGAGAGTGGAATGGAATACTGCTGCTGCTGGTTTCTGGTGGTGAGATAGACGATTGCTTACTCGCACTACGACACAAGCAGGATTCACTGTAAACTTTCCAAGTGGAACTTTATTTAGCAGGACACAATGGAGGATCCGAACAGTTAATGCCCGACTTTTTCATTTTACCATTGGATTGAAGGAGGTGGGGTGCGGGAGTAAACAAATAAGGGTCGACATGTAGATCTTGACATGGAACGTATTTTGAATTGACATTTTTTACTTTTCCATTTTCCTGTTAGTATGTTGATGTTTCTTCTGAAATGGGATATCGTTTAATTTGTTGGGTGGAATATGGCACGCATACTTTCAACTTTGCCATTTCATTTTATTCGAGAAGAGAAAAGAAGAGAATGACAACATCTCTTAGGTTTACGTTGTTCTTACATATTTGCATCGAATACATAATGACAAGTTTCTTGTTTCAGGAATTTCTTCATTTTCTCTGCCCACCGAAATCGTTTCCCTAAACTTTAACCGTGACAGTGTATCATTCATATATTATTGTGTCGGTCAATTTTGTTAAACGTTGAGGTCATACGTTATTGTTCCATAACACACATTGCAAGGAACAATAGACGTCATCGGCAAATATGCCAGTTGTTGCTACTACATCTTAAAATTGAAATTGACGAATGAAATCTGGGTAAAAAATGTAGTACCACTGCTGTTTACCAAACAGTGGGAAGGGTAAGCCAGTTTCAAATTTATTGGACATTGTTCGAATAAATGGTCAAAGTCATAGAAGTTTTTTTCATTTCAAACATGCATTTTACTCGTACATTGATGTATGACTATATTACAATGATTCACACACGTCCTCAAAAACAACGTGGCAAAATGGCCGTGGTCCGTGATGTCGTGTTTCGTGTAAGAAACGTATTTACANTATTACAATGATTCACACACGTCCTCAAAAACAACGTGGCAAAATGGCCGTGGTCCGTGATGTCGTGTTTCGTGTAAGAAACGTATTTACACTATATAATGAAGGCCTGTAGTTTCTTCTTGGTGGTACTGCAGAGCAAGTTTCGTGCAAATGTAGGCGTAACGAACGTCAGTTTACTGGAAATACTTATACAAACTTGAAGATAAATATTATGAAGACTGATACCTCGGTTATGTGGAGCAGATTATGTAAGTTGGCGACAAAAGGAGAAAGAAAACTTTTTCCATAAGAGTCAGCAGCGATAGCGGTTCTCTATGATAGAAAAGTACATAGAATTTTCCCATCTTTCTCAAGAAAGGAAGAAGAAACAAACCCCATCAAAAATAGCAGATGGAGAGCTTTCCAATGTTGAAGAAAGGTTGTTGATAGAAAAGTACATAGAATTTTCCCATCTTTCTCAAGAAAGGAAGAAGAAACAAACCCCATCAAAAATAGCAGATGGAGAGCTTTCAAATGTTGAAGAAAGGTTGAGAACATCACACAATGTATAAATATATATATACCAAAGAGACATTATATACCTCGAAAAACTACTTCACACATACACACACATGTGATATGGGAGAGCGACATATGGTCTGTATGTGTATACTGACAGTACTGACATATCTCCAAAAAAAGAAACGGATATCCATCGACAAACACAATCGTTTCCATCCATTTCATTTCATCTCGATTCTTTTTTCATTGTAGATTTGATTTGATTGTAAAAGCATAACGGTTTTCCGTCGAAGAGATGAAAAAGTAATAAATATCCGTTTCCTTTCTTTCTAATTCATCACCTCATTGAAATTGAAAACGCTTTTGGTATGTTGTTGCCTCATTTGTTGTAGGAGAATTTTTTTGTACAGCTTCAAGTTTTATACGTTGCAAATAGGCAATGTACAAGTTTGCGTTATCGTATAAAAATAAAATTGTTGTGTAAAATGGTGGGAAATGGATAGACTATTACAGTCTCTACCGTAAAGTAGAAATATGTGCATCGACAGCATATAGTGAGAAAAAGTAAACAAGAGTTTCCCGTGGAACCAAATACGATGCTGGCTGTACTGTACAGGTGGAAGGAACTTGGAAGTGAATAATTTATACTCCCGATCATAACCTCCACCCAGGAATTAAATGAAATAATTTGGTAGGAACGAAAAAGTGGAAAGAGGACAAAGCTCCAGCAGTAAGAAAAATGTTACATTTCGACAACCAACTGTCGTGATTTGTTTTTCCCTCTACCTGTCTATATCTTGTATCTTCATTGAATCAACTTCGACGTTACTTGAAAAAAGGGGAGTACGAACGGAACATTTTATATCTGAAAGAATTTTTAATACTTGGCCTTTTGTAGAGAGATGTAGTTATTAGGTGTATAAAAAATGTAGCTCCTTCCTTCTCCTGCCGTAAAACTGGTTCAGTAAGGTGTACAAGCAATACGTCCGTTATAAATTTAGCGGAGCGATAATAAGCTTCATCTCAAGAAAATGGGATCTCCAACGAAATGAATCAAGTTGGCATTACTTACTGCTTTACCAAGTCTCTCCTTACATCCTTCATGATCCTTCTCGCTTTCTCCCTCTGTTTTTTTACTTTACTTTTTAGTTAGGAAAATGGAAGTCATTCGCTCGAGTATTTTCTTTTCTGAGTCATTTTCTCACTTCAATCTAGCCGGATTCAAAAGTGTGGCAGTGAGAGCAGAATGGCACCCTACAAACTAAAGAGAGAAAGAGAAGTGGTAAAGTCGGGTTCATGAGGATGTCGGCGTCTGAAATGGTAAATACAAATACAAGGATTTTTATACGCAGCCAGCTGACTACACACACACCACACACTCTCACTCTCAATAAGCCGTGTCACTAGATCTGCTGTTCTGCAGTTTCTGATGAAACTATCTTTCATCGTCTAAAAAAACTTTGTTCTCGTTGTCTCTGTGTAAAAAACGAAACACAATGTGTAGCAGGGAACCTGTGTGCCTGTGTGTGTGTGTGTGTGGAGCACAACAACCGCAGCAGGCACGGCAGAAAAGAGGCACAAGAGCGATTGAAAGAATGGCATTTTGTGTTTGTAGCAGTAGAACAACTTAAAAGGGTAATCAATTTTTTGATGGGCTTTCTTTTCTTCCTACTTTTTCTATTTTCTTCCTCAGACAACAGAGCGTACTTACCAACTTCCTTTTCTTTTTTCTCCCGTGATGATCATGATAAGAATAGTAGTGGTAGCAGTGCTGGTCCTTGTCTGCTTTCTCTTGAATTCTTGTTGGAATTTTGCGCTGAAGAGAGACAGATGAGAGAAAACGGAAAGTTGACGCTAGTGCAACAATGGAAATACATGGTTTGCTCCCTTCTCGGGTAGACCTAAAAAAATATACATCATTCAACGCTTAAAAAGTAGGTACACTGTACACACACACTCACCAACAACTTCTCAACTGCTGGTGTAGCAGACAAACGCTTTCCGAGAAATATTTGCTCACATGCTTTTTGTGCAAGTTTGTTAGGTTGATTTCCGTCTTGGTAAGATGAACGTTATCAAAAATATTTTTCGAGCAAAGGACTGAGGACGGCAATTTAACATTTTTTTGGTATTTTTATGAGTACCCTCCAGCTATAGAATGTAATATATTCTTGGTAGTGTATACATTGCGGAAGGAATGGTCACTTCATTAATGTACGTATCTATGAATTTGTTTGTAGAGAGCTACTCCGTAAGTGCATACTTTTGTCGGTCGATAAAACAACATAAAGGTATATATGTTGCAAATGGAATATACATTTGTAAAAACTAATGGACAAATGAATATCAGGAAGAATGTTATTGTCTTAGTATATTATTGGAATTTTTTATTTTATACGGCAAACTTGTGTGGTTAAAGAATGAACTTGTTGTAGATTTCACCGTATATAAACGGCCAGTTGACAACCATGTTTCGTAAGCTAGAAAGTAAAAAAGTAATGCAGGTTGTATAAGTAAATATTTGATTGTTGTTCTCTCAAGCTACAATAGCATGTCTGTTGCATGCTCTAGCCTGCAACAGCTATTTATAGAGGCTGCTTTGGTATTAGAGGGAGACAGGCGTAAGTAGAGAAAGACTCCCCAGTACAATAAAATATTACAATGGTTTGTATTCAAACAAAGCTCCAGCATTCGAGCTCCTCAACTTCTGTATCTTTCTGTATTTTTAACGACGTGCCTTCTTCACACTTTCCGATCACTGGCAGACAGGCAGTTGTATGTGAAGGCCTTCAAAAACTCTTTAACTGACAATGCTTCGGCAGTATCCTTAAAATGTGTGTTTGTAATACGTGCTGTGTCATAAAATGAATCTTTTATTTTCACCCCAAGTCCTTCTGCTGAATGCCATCAACAGCTTGTCAATAAGAATCACTTTTTTCTTCTCCATGACCCTCACCTCTAAACAGTTGTGCATATCTAAGAAACCTCTAACTTTTAAGGTTCACCGCTCCGCACATCTGTTCATTTTAATTTCTCACAATATTGTATAAAAAGTAAATTTAGTAAAATTAGTTTTTGTTCAACGTAATACAGAATATTAATAAGCTGAATGAATGCTTCAGGAAGTTAAAGCCCTCTGTTCAGCGACAACTTGGGATAACATATGGCAGCAGGCAAAAGTTTTCTGGAACATACGAAGATGTTTGAATCATATTGCAACACAAAGATGAAGGTTCAGACTTACTAAATGGCTTACGCTTTTACAGGCCAAACTTTTAATGCTTAAATAAACTGTAATAGATCCTTTTTCACCCTCTGTGTATATTTTCTTAGTCTGGTACTCGTCAAAACCAAAGTCCACCCAGTTGATGAAAAGCATTGCTTAATAATATCTTTAATGCCATACAAATTTAACCCAGTATTTTAAACTTTACTTTTTAAT
This sequence comes from Callyntrura sp. NNG-2020, assembly GCA_027744055.1. Taxonomy (NCBI): domain Eukaryota; kingdom Metazoa; phylum Arthropoda; class Collembola; order Entomobryomorpha; family Paronellidae; genus Callyntrura; species Callyntrura sp. NNG-2020. The sequence goes on along the minus strand of JAHZNE010001050.1, from coordinate 49,076 downwards.
TTACATACATTTGTGGTTAGCGTGTTCAATGGGGTTGCCAGTTGTCAGAGCTTATTTTAACATCACGTTCCCCCCTCTATCTCTCTCTCTCTCTGTCTGTGCTTACCGCAATACTAACTGGAGTAAAATAAGAAATTATAATCTACCCTTAAAACAGTGCTACGATTTTGATAAACCAGCAGATGGGGTCAACTAGCATAAATAAATGAAAAAACTTCTAAATATCAGTGGTCACTCGAGTTTCTGTCGTCAGCTATTTTCGTAACTCCTACATAAACATTCCTTTAAGCTTCTGGTTGTTTGTTATTCATCTTTTACCCCACTTTAACTGCGACTGAATTATCCCGAATCTTCTCGATAAAGAAAATAATCAGACATTTCCGCTGTTGACCTTAGAGCCTTCTCACGCTTTTCCTTTGACGAGCAGTCTGGGAGTCCAGAGAGACGTGCTGTGTTTCTGAGCACAGCTCACTGTTCTCTAAAAATCAATGGCACTGGAACTGGACTGCTTCGTTTTTATCTAAACTTTACTTTCTGATATTTTTAAATACAACCGTATCGTAATGTTTCTCGCTATATAAAAGATTTAGTAAGTAAAAGCAGAGTTAATAGTTTTGACAATGAGTATCTGTTGTGTTGTATTTATAGTAAACAGTGAACGGAACGGCAAGTAGAAAATAACGGCTCAGTTGATTCATAACCACTAGAGTTATTTATGGCGGTATACTTCCTAAACACCACAACTTTTGCAGGTAGTCTTTTGTGAGTTTTTAGGACAGAAGGAAATTGGAAAAATAGAATGTGCCGCATCAACACAAACGAAATCACTTGAGTAGTGAGTGTGCCATAAAAAAGTGAAGAATCCAGTAACTGTTGCAGGCTTTGATGGTAATGCTCTAAGTGCGTATACTCCACTAGATTCCCGTGGTGGGAATTCGAAATTCCCACAATCCTAGGTAATATAGTTACTGAAAAACAAAAGTAAAAGACTTCGTAAGGATACGGTATGTCATATATATTGTGTGTGTATATGTGATCCACTGCGAATAGAGTAGGCGACAAGTGTGGTGTTTTGGACATGAAACCATCCCATTAAAATTCTTTGTGTGAATGTGTAGCCTGTTCATGCGTCTTTCTGAAGATGGGAAGTGATGACAGAGATAATTTTTGACAAAAGCTCAATTACAATATAAATTGAGCAATTTAAAATCAGCTTTTGTAGCATGGTACGCTCATCAAAAGGAAATATGATGGTACTAAAATTTGGAATGTTTCATTTTTATGATTATTACCTCACTGACAAGCTTCCTTTTTGCTGTCGGAGTGCTTGTATTTGTGCGTATCACTTGAGCTTGACGGTTTGCATACACTCATACAACAGATTTTCCAACACTCGGTTGTATATGTATAATATAAATATGGCCTTATTGGTGACTGCCAAAAATTCCCTTGTTCATATACCCACAATAAAGGATTTTCATCGTCGGATAGATACAGGGTTGTGTTATACCAAAAAATCAAAGCTGACGAGTGTTTCATCAGATTGTCTTTTTTCCATCGGCACATCTACACGTTTAATAGGGAAACGTTGAATTTTGATTCTAAAGCAGCAGTAGTAACTTACAGCTTACTTTCTTACTTTGTTTTTATTTACGTTCATTTTTAGCTGTTGGTAGCCGCTGGCTGGCGGCTGGTAACAGATAGAAGCTTTTGGTCTTGCATAGGTTCGCGGTAATCTTGTTATCTCTCTCTTTAAATTGTAGCACACCGAAACTTTGCCGTGTTACAGATTTAATTAATTTTTAAATTTCTACTTCAGCTAGCCAATTATGCTTAATAGAAAAGGAAGGGACTTAAACGGTAGACTTCATTTGTGTTAATTTTATCCCCATCTAAATAAAGTGTTTAAATTTTTTAACTTCGTTGGTTAACTAATGTTGGTTCATGACCACATTATTTCCATTGCTGTATCGACATTTTTAATTTAAAATCTAACGCAAACGGGTCTGCTCAAACCAATCTAGATTACTCGAAGGAAAATATCAACATCCATGATAAACGCAAATAAACGGATATTTCAAGTATTTTGAGCCTTGAAGGCATGAAGGCAATCATAACTTTTTCTCTAGCACGCTATGCATGCCAATTTCACCTTAGTATACCACATCACATCATTATTATTTTTACAACGAGGGCATCGTATGTAAACGCAACAACAACTACTATTACACTTGTGCGGCTTTGTATTAAAACCAGCTTTCTTTTTTTACATTTGAACGTCTCCTATCGGTAAAACCTCCCCGGTAAACGAAGGCAATTCCTTCTCAAGATACCATTTATTTGATATACCTCCAGACTCCTTCTTCTTCATTCAAATGTATGCACAGTCACAAACACCTAAAACGTGTGCCTACGGAGAAAATAGAGAACCCAGTCAAGCTTTCTCGCCGTCACAGTCGTTTCCCGTTTTGTTACAATGTGACATAAGGGTTTTATTCGTCTGGCACCAAAACTCCCATTTTATTTTGATCTTTACATGTTTAAAGTCACAAAGTTAACAGCAAAATTGAATGACTTGATGTACGGATAATAATAGCATTTCGCTTGCAAGATAAAAAGAATATGTGTAAAAATGGACATATTCCTGCATCTACTAGTAAAATGTCTCGCTCCACATACAATGTACACGATCCCTATTATTTACAACGCCGAAACTGCTAGAAGCCATATAACTAGTTCCGGGAAGCAGTGTAACGTTGTATACACACAGCATGCTCATATACGGAGCTTTAACAATTTCTACTAGGTTCCTTTCGTAATGTCACTCACTCACAACAGAAGATAATAATACTGATAACTGAACAATATTCCTATCTAATGCATTCACCCATCCTAATTTATTGTACAACATAACGCACATAATGCAGTTATGCAATGCACAGCCATCACATTTTCTACGCCACATTTCACATATACCTTTGATATACTGCGATATGTGAGGGTTAGTCATGAAGAGGAGATGGACATCAATAATAACATTATTTTTTTGTTTTTGAGATATGATACATTCGTTCAAACGTCACTACATCAAAATGCTGTTTAAACTTCGCTGCGTCCATGCTGCTTTATGTAACAGAGTGTGGTATATGTTCACTGAAGTCAGAGCGCTTGGCAATGTCAGTGCATCTTGTTATATATTATAACGATTTCATCACGCATTTTCTTTCGTTCAATTTCTTCCAACTTTTCTTCCTTCTTACAATATTGATAAATGTGCTGCATTACTTACAAGTTATATTAACTAATGGCAAACGCACTGTGACTAGTGCAGGGTTTAACTTTTATACTTTACCCAAAAAACCTTGACTTTGAACAGGCTTGAAAGCTTTTTTTGCAGAAAAATTAAAATGGCACTCACTTCCCATCAAATTTATCTTCCCTCTTCTGCAAGATATAATTACAGTAAGCTTTTCTGCGTACAGTACGCATACGGTCTGTCGCCATCAAAAGCCATTATCATTAATATGCAAGCCTTGACGTTGTAAATAAAATCCTTGTCTATTATTCTGAAAGAAAGTCTGAAAAAGTAGGAATCTCCCTGGGTGTTTGAGTGTTACGTAGGCAAGCAAGTAAGTTGGTTGCTTTCCCAAAACTGTACGTGCCCACATTTTCCCACAAAATGTTTCCGGGTTGTAGTGTGTCCAGATAACGTTGCTGTGTGTTAAAAAAATCAGTTGAAAATGAAGGTGGTACGAGGGAAACAGAGAGACTGTGAAAATGTACGAAGAAAGAGGAGAAGATGAGAAGAAAACTGCTTCCAGCATTTTGACTGCTGCTAGTATTATTATTACGACGACGATGATGATGCATGCTTAGCTTTTAGTAGACGACTCTTTGTCTCAATTGTAAGTTACATTAAACCAAGCCCGCTTCCCATGTAAAATGGCTTAAAATGAACAGCTCGTATTGAGTCCTTAGTACATACTTGTATACGTCAGTGAATTTCCAGGAAACCAGCAAGGAGGCGTGCATTGAGCAGCAGAAATAGTAACTCTGTAGCAGTTTCTCTCGAGCGAAGCTTAATATCAAGAGCTGGAATGAAACTCACTCGACTCCCCTTTAACTCTTAAACAGTCTCATAAAAGAGACCTGAAAGTGCAGTTTTCATGCAAATTTAGTCTCAGCAGGGATCAATTATTTCGACACTGGCGATGTTCTATCAACAGTCCGCCGACCTTTTTTGTCTACGGCATTCCCCCTTTTCGTGTGTGTACATAAATGCTCCTCTTCTAGGAGAAATCTTTCTTTTAGTTACACATACGTACAACAGCGGCAAAAATAAAAGGGCTTCAGAGAAGAAGAAAGCTCGAAGAAAGCATACGCCTGGTAGGTACGCACGATGAGAAGATTGTACGAAGAGGAATTGTAGGCAAGGGAGAGAAGGAGACAGAGGGACGAAGATGAAAAGCAAAAAAAAATAGTAAATGAGGTCGAGCCTCTTAACATCATGAACTTTACTATTTTGGCTGTTGCTTTGCTCTACGGGTTTTCTCCCTTTTGTTCATGGTAGTTTCAGTCTTTTCTTTTATCTCAGGAAAGAGTTACGTGAAATTAGATTGTGTATCTTTATCTTTGCATTTTTGCGAGATTTTGCCAATGAGGATTCATTATATTCAGTACTTAAGTTGCATTATAAATGTGTCTTCCCTCCGCTGATGTGGTCGTTTCATTTTGGGAACGTTCGAGTGACGCTGTTCAAGTGGGTTCCCAAAATACCATGTACATATCTGCTGTAACACACGCATACACACACACTCTCTCTCTCTCTCTCTTCTTATAGAAAGTTTATAGTGATCATATCTTTTAGAGCGAGAGATTTCAGTGAATTCCTATTAACATACTATCATACCTTAAAATGGCAAAAAATGTTAGTTTCATTTGGTATTTCGCCCGTATTTTCCCTTCCAAGTCAGGCGCAACTTTAGAATTTCAATTTATAGGCAAGCGGCGAAATCACTTTTGAACTTTTCGACAATCTCTTCTTCCTCACTTAAAAAGTTCTCCTATTTTTTGGATTAGATGGCGATCAAAAAAAGAAACTAATCCTTTTTCCTGTGTGTCTATAGCTGTCAACTTGTCATCATAACAATCCGTAAAAATGCTGGTAACGGTGCTTAAAAATAGGGTGTTTATGAGGCATCCATTTTATCTATCTTTTTGTACCCTATTGCTTTAGTCCACTCAATGATACACTATCATAAAGAACAAGTGAGTAAAAAGTTTTTTTTCTCTCAAGACAAGAAGCAAAGTAAAATGCTTTGGCGAGTAAGTCGTACACTGTGAACAAAACTTGAGCATAATCCCTTCTCTTTTGTTGCGACGTTCCACACAGTGTGATCCTCATCAGAGGCTTACGTATACGTAGGTGCATACATTTTATCGATATGGTCTCTAATATACGGCGTAGTTTTATTCAATGAGAAAATAGTTGTAACTGTGTTTTCGGATCATCAACAACATCACACCAACCAACCCAACCCACCACCACAACCACACACACCAATACATTCCTTCAAGCCAGGGATAATGTCTCGAGGAAAGAAACTTTTCTCATTGAACAAATCATCGTTGTTTGATGGAACTTGTTCCATCGTTTCTTCTTTTTTGGTATTACTTTACTATCATCGTAAAAGTGAAACGATGTTCGTCCCTACCAAGTTGGTATAAAGAATCATATAAGCCGGGTAAAGTGTATACCGTCGGTTTCTATCACTTTTATATACGTTTCGAACAAGTCATGCTCGGATAAGAAATAAGTAGGCATTTAATGTTACCTACCTACCTGTAACGATGACTTACAGCGTAGTCCACAAATAGCTCTAATTTTAAGGATTATTTTCTTTGGGTATAAAAAGAAAAGTTGCTGCTGTGCGCGAAAGTTTCACTGCTTTTGAAATCACGTAACGATTATCCATTGTGCGCTTCTTTTATGGCGTGTTGTGAAGGTACAATTCACACAGAGTAGAATAGCAGCAAATGATGATTAATGAATTGACTCCATTCACTGTATACAAGCTTGTCACAGTAATGATTGCCTTTCCTTGTGCATAAATAGATATCGTGTCGGTTTTGACAAGGGTTTAATGAAAAGTACACTAGAAAAGGATACACTATGCAATATATAACGGACATTTGCTTCACAACAACAGTGGAAACAGATTGATCAACGTACACTGTAGAAGCACTAAAACGAAAATTTTGAGAAAATTTAGTTTGTGAGTGAAACCAAAGGAATGCCGGAGGGTTAGACTATTGGTAGTATGCGGTGTGCTTATTAATGTGACTGCCTTTATGCTCTCTGTAAGTACCACAGGCTTTAAACTCGGAAGTTGACTGCTAAAATGTGAGTGTTTTAGTATTATAGTGGGGCAAGACTAACATGGGGCTCAAGTAATGCATGAATTACATACGACACTAATAAAATTGATTAAACAAATCGTGTCGAGAGTTTAACACCTGCGTTCAACTGCAGACAATTAGGCCGATTCAAACCAAAATGTTACTTTACTCTACTCCTGAAACAATGAGAGAGTTACGTGTGACAAATAAAAGTTAAAAAAATATGTCATAGGAGAATATTTCTAGATTGCCGTTCGTGTATAATGGGCATTTAGGAAATGCTTTTGGAAATTGTTCGTTTTGATTCCACAGTTGGAAAGGGCAATATGTCGGCGGCACTACCTACGGTGGCTCGTTTGCAACGGTGCTCTTGCCAATTAAAGCCAAAATATATATTGACATAACTTTAATATATGGCCTTTGGTCTAGAAATAGCAAGTCATGAAGTGAAAGGGAGATGACAAATTACACATGAAAGGGAATTAGGCATTAAACTAATTGCTAATACATAAATTAGCATGTGGCAACCAGAAGCATGTTGAAAACGCGTGTAGGTTTAAATGTTTTTAGGATTTAAATATGTATCAGCGAAATTGTACATATTTTTTCAAAAGGAATGAGAAATGAGAAGGGGAACAACTATAACATGACGACAGAACCCGACACTTCCGCTTACATCAAGTTGGATCAGATTGGAATTGTTTGTTATTTACTAGGAATAGTGTCGTAGTAGACTAGAGTAAAGGTTTCATTGTTCAGTTCAGTACCCTGCCGGCAGTGGGATAATGACAAGCGGAATATTCCGACAGAGAAAGACAAATACATCACAGGTGATAATGGGGACGATGTTACATCAGTTTATGCCTACTGTCACATGCCACATATGTACTTTCTTAAAACGCAGACCGGGTTTATTTACACGGACTGCATCGTACAGTAAGACTGTTTAAAGTTTCCTACTATTTGAATAGAATAAGCTTTATTTGACCCATCAGAATAAATGCTTCAAATTAATGTTTTTTATGTATTTTCACCCGTCGAGCATTTCTTCCTCTTAATTTTCAGACACATTCATGGTAAAACTATTTTTCGACCACTGATCAACATTTGTATATACACACTTTACTTCAAAGGTGTCGCTAATATTTATTTCAAATTTAGTTTTATAATGAATAGTTTATAAAATGACCTTATTTATGGGAATATGTATGGTGGCGGAAATTCAATTCAGAAATATGAAGCCATTCAGAAGTTAGGATATGGCTGTCTGGTTGTTGATAAACAATAACTATTCACATAGAAGCTTCGCTAACAGATTGAGAAACATTTTGTCTGCGAACTTGACAAAGTTTGTATCTTTTAATTGAATGTTTTGTAAGGCTTAAAATTTCATTTGTTGAGGTTTACGTATTTATGCGTTAATATGCACATACTCTACATAGCAGAGGGAACGTACAAAATAAACAATACCGACTAATGCTCCAATGCTTATCTAATTTACATTTAATTATTCACTGGTAGACTGTCGCGCCGCATTATTTAGTACTTTCTTTAATTCTATAAAGTTTGAACGAAATAAATTTATAATTTTCGTATTATCAAATAAACAGTAATGGTTTCCTTTAGAATTTATATATGTGTAATAATAACAATCATTACCACCATCATTTGCTATACGTATACTTCCGGAGTAATGAAGGACGACTTTTAGCTTCCGTTACAATGAAATAAATTAATGAACTATAATGCCATTATAACGAATGGCACGAAAAGTATCTTTTATATGACTAAACACAAATTCTTGTGGATATTGTTTACTTCTCTCGAGTTAGGTATGTAATACATTGTGTCTGACACATTACTCAGAAACAAGGAATAAAGTTTACAAAGCTAAAATTTCATTCGCAGGATGTCAAGATACTTTGTTCAAGGTTTGCGAAGGGTTTTGTATTGATAAAAACCACAGTTTTGGTTTTACGTGCGAAACAAAGGTGGTTTAGTAGGACAGGGTAAAATAATCCACAGTTTATAATAACAAAGAGGAAACCCCGCGAGTTATTTCTGGCGAATGGCGTAGTGGTGCAAATACAGGAGAGGCGAAGAACGGAGATGAAATTTGAGGAAATGGTAAGTGCAATCACAAAACAATTTTCAGATTTAAAGTTCTCACAGGAAAATATGAATGTTAATTTCTACCGTCGACACTATACAAGTCGAGTATATCAGTTAGATTGGCACAGGTGGTCGTAAGTTGGCCATCACTGGCAAGTGTTGGAAAGCGAGACAGGAAAAATGGTATTCTGCATACGCCAAGCAAAGGTCAGTTCTGGTAAGGCTTATTCCGCCAGCCCATATAATAATCCTCTTTATTTTTTTCGTTGACAGCTTGAAGTAAATTATTTGGAGTACCTGTTCGCTATCGCTATTTTAGCTGGCAAGGAGTAGCTGGAATTTGAAAACTTTCTAGTTTGTCGTTCCTCTTTCCACCGCTTATCATGTTGTGTACAGTTATACTACTACCACTGCACCTCCGTGGAACTAAAATTCATTATGAAGTCGACCTTTGCTGGGAGACAGACTTCACACAATTTTTTTTAGGACAAAAGGCAACCACACACGACTCCCTCTCGCTTTCTCTCCTGTCTCAAGCTGTAGGACAAAGTGAGGGAGTAGGGAGGAGAGGGAGAGAGATAGAAAGTTTTAGTGAACTCAAAGAATGAAACATTACTCTTTCAGCAAACAAATCCATCTGTACCTCAAGCTCACACTCACTCCTCTTTAAGGAAAATACCCTGTTCTCTTCTACTAGTACTATAACTGGCCTACATTTTATCGAAGAAACACTTTCTTCTTCTAGTTGAATTAATTTTCCTCAAGTCGACAACAAGTATTTTTGTTGTGTCCTGTTTTTCACGCTTCTACTTCCTTCCTTTCTGTGAACAAGGAGATGGGAAATAGTAGGAAGAGTTTGGAAGTAATGTATGTGTGTTTTGAGTCCTTTATAATTCACTTTTTATCCGTGTTTTCTCTCTTTTCTGGACATCTTCCAGAAAAGTTTAGGTAAAATAAATCCTAGCTGGAATAAAACAAAAGAAGTAAAGGTTATATAGCCCGAGAAGAAAAAAAAAGTTCCCCTTTTTCCGCGCACGAGGAAAGAGCGAGAGATATTACTTTGCAGTGTTACGTTCGTTGAAGATATTACAGATAGAGCGGAGCAGCAGGTGAAGTTTTTTTCATTCAAATACAAGATATAGTCTTGCTGGAGAAGGGAACGCAAAAAAAACGGATCTATGCTTTTCATTTCAACCTCATCTCACACTGCTGAAGATTTTCCATTCTCTCTAGGAAATGTTGAAATGTTCGTCCATAACAGCTTGCGAAAGGGTGCTTCAGTTTTGCTGTGCACATTTTACCAACCAACTCATCTGTCTGCACGAGCTTGTCTGTTCACTTCAGAAAGGCGAACTAAAACATTTTTTACTTCCATTCATTTTGCCTTTTTTCCTCTTTTCTGTATGCTCCAGTTTGTGCTTGACTTGATTTCATAAAACTGGCAAAAAAAGAAAATAACCCCATTTTTTATATCTTTTCAGGTGAACTAGCATGAAAATAAATACACAGGGATTTTTGACGGCAGAGTATTACAATATACATCCAAATGTATCTATTTGCACAAGAATGACGGTCGACGAGACTAGAAAGAGAAGAAGACGGAAGAGCAGAACGCAATCAATACAATATTTTTTCTGAAGGAAAGTTTGGGTGATGCAGAGTGGAAACGCTGCTGTCGTATTATTATTATTGCCGTTCTAGCGAATGTGCTCCCTATATACAAGAGGAAAAGAAGAAAAACGAAGGTTTTTACGCATTCATGTTACAGTAACAGTGGCGGTAATATCTCCACCGTTCATCTCATCACAAAATGTCAGGGAGGATAACGAGTAGAGAAATTGTTGCCACCATTGCTCCCACCACCAAACTAACTGCACTGTCTCCGGATTTTGAAAGAGGAAGAGGAGGAGGATGACGTTGGCATTGGCATTGTTACCTTGTGCCAATGGGGAGAGTAACGGATAAGTAGGTACATAGCCCATTCCTATTTATTCCTCATGCATGCAGATAACCAAATAGGATCGTGTCTGTGTATGTAGGCGAAATGGAAATGTTTACACTCGCCCAGCGCAATATTGTTCTTGGCTGGCAACGGTTGTATGTAAGCAAAAATCAAGTTGTATGTGTACAATGTACATTTTACTGACAGATTCATGTTTGTCTTTCCATTCCCATCTTCTTTTGCTCGTTTCTGAAAGAGTGTGTCTATAGTACTTCATGTCATCATGATCATCAGCTGCATGGCGAAACCACCCCATCAACGTTACTTTTGGAAGCGTTAAGAATTTTGGCATGGCGAAAATAAGCAGTGCTCAACACAATCTGAATCTATCCAGTGTGGCACATTAAACCGGAAGACAGAGAAGGAGAGAGAGAGAGCAGTGTGTGGAGAGAGGGGCTCGGGCCATCTTATTCTAGACCACGAGAAGGAGTACCTTGCCGGATTTATGAGAACACGTACTCAGAAGAAGACTTACCCGAGTATCAGCACCTCGCTCAACACACAGACCCAAACACACAACACACAAACACACAGTCTTGCTGTACATACTTTACACACGGACCTCTTTATCCAACGGAAAAAACTTTATCCAGTCGGGAGGAATGTGTGATGTGTGAGCTAAAGAATTGTAGATTCCTGCCATGTTTTGTTGGTTCCTGTTGGAGATTAGCAACTAACGCACGAGCTTATATGCTGGGAAGACTAGAAAGCAGCCAACCACCACCTCCTCACATCACATCTCTCACGGACAGAATCGACCTTGTTTAAATTGCCTTTTTGCTCCAAAAAACACTTCTCTTACAATTTTGTTTAGGGAATTAAGACTAGCAAAAGTAGTTTTAGTCCGCATCATGAAAATAGTAACGACAATGTTTGTTGTTTTTCTTGTGTTGTCTGATAGCATGTATTTATGTGGACGGATAGGTATATGTTCATTTTATTGGACCGTTGTTGATGTTGTTGCTGTTACTTGTGGCGGCGGCGGTGGTGGTCCTCGTCGTCGTGTCTTGTCGTGCTACTATTGTGAAACTAAGCAAACCGAAACTGATGTGTTGTGGTTTTGGTTATGTATGAGACCGCAACAACAAGTTAAGTGTACTAATATGTAGTTAATAAGAGAGTCGAGCATTATAAGAAACTTATATTTGGAATATAAATAACGAAAAAATAACTGTCGTACAAAACTGCGCTGAAGGAATGATTCTGCTATATTGTTATTACATGTCGACGACGACGTTTTCATACTTGACTTATATTGCTGACTTTTGACATTTAACGGTAGCAAAGAAGCCATTATTCACTTGCTCCATAACGTACAATTGTACTGCTGCACAGAGGAAAAAATAAATTCAACACAAATGCTGCTAGAAACTCATTTCAAAAATGAATTGGGGAAAATCGTCTACATGTTTTTCAAGGGGGCTCATTGGGTAGGATTCCAATTAATTTTATAGTAGTGAATATCCACCATGTCATAATTATACAATGATTTATTTACAAAAAGTGGAGTTATTTGGTAAGCTTTCATATACAAAAAAGATGCTACTATCTGTTAAGAAATTTTCAATTTTTTAATTGAATGAAGTAAAAGCATACGAAATTAGTTCATCTCTAAAGGGACTTTGACCGGAGTGAAGGGAAAAACAATGGCAAGCTGGCCTTTACAACCTTTGTTGCTTGTCGGTCGTTTTCTTGGCACACAACCTAAGATGGAAAAGTTTTCATCGATATTTTTCCGTCGGAAACGTATCCAATGATCTTATGGCGAAACATATTCTTTTAACTCATTACAGGATACATAACATAACAGTGGAACATTAAAATAGATAGCAAGACATAAGGGAGCAGTAAAGTAAAAGATAGGGAAGGAGAACCAAACGAGGAGAAAGTAGGAAGCCACGATGTATGAGGGATTCCTGTAAGTGCTATAAACTAAAATGTAAAAGCCCCTTTTCTCCTCTTGGAAAAATATACCACATGCTTTACTTTCTCTAACAACAAGGGGCAATATGGGATAATGGTGAAAGTTAACTTTCTCTCAAACTGAAAAAAAGAAAACGGGAGAAAGCGCGTTGCCTGGCAAACGGCATGCTGCCACGCTGCCGTTGCTGCTTCCTCTGAATCTGCGGCAGCGTTTAGCAAGAAAGAGAGAAAAAGAAATTCAAACTTGTTTCACATCGTCTCCACTGCATCTGACTGAGGCAATGTATGCATGCGTATTTTATGCAATTGTCTAATGTGTGTATAGAGCTGCCTTGTATAAATGTGCCAAAACATTTCAGTAGTGGTCATAAGATGAAATGAACGTCTTCGTAAAAAATATTATGGGCTTTGTTCTGCGTCGTCCTCCTGGTTTCCCCCTCCATCCTACTATGTGCCTATCTGAAACATAAAGCTCGTGTGCAAAGTTTCATTTCCCTATAGTTCATTTCATCTCCTTCTTCTACCACTGCTGTTCTGATGTGAGTTGATCCACAAGCTTTGCTCTTGTTAAGTTTTACTTTTAATCATGATGATGCTTGAGTAGGCAATCTTACAGCTTCTCACGATCTCTCTCCGTCCACTCGTTCCCTTTGTACCTTTTTCTTACTTTATTTCATGATGGGTCATACACTGTTCATAGCTATCATCATGATCCAACGTACCGCAAGTTTTTTTAGTACATATGGCTTCATAGCTTCCTCATTGGTTTCACCAGGGACCAAAACGTGAAGAAAGAAAGAGAGAAATCCGGAAAATACCCTCCCAGAAGGATTACTAGGGTAAGCCTGGCTCCACTTCCCGCGCACTTCACTCCCCGCTAACATTTTCCTTTTACCACGGCCACTTTTTGGCACATGGTAATTAGTCTTAGAGTGTGCAGATAAACGCTCAGCAATATATATCTGATAAAAGGTGGAGATTCTAGAAAGAAGGGAAAACCCAACCGCAGGAAAGTACGAACGTCCACATTCTTTATTGTATAGAGTCCTTTGCCCCTCTGATTGCAAACATAGAAGCGCTACCGGTCAACTTTGATACCGCTGGGTCTCGTACAAATCAAGAAAAATTAGAGTATTGATGTAAAGCCAGCTCACCTTATTTTATAACGCTGACGGAAAACCGCTCGGAAATACAATCCCCTAGTTGAATTTTTGACCTTTCGCTAGCGATGCTGAAAGCATTGGCTAATGGATACAGCCTGCAATAAGGCTCTTGTTATGGTCTGACTGTTTTCTTTTAGAATTTCGTAGAAAGCGCGATAATCATAAATTAAATATCCACCTATTATTGAACAACCAGATATTTTATCCATACGGGAATTTTTGCAGACACTAGTGAATTGGTCATCGGTAGAAAATCATTCTATAGACCCAACTCGTGGGCATTTTTCCAGGATTCCGTTCAATTTACACCAACCCCTTCCATGGAACTCTAAAAAAAGCAATGTTCTACAAATACGTATTTACTCATGGAAAGTTAACGACTCTAGCCAGTAAAAGGTACGGTGGTTAATGCAATCTCAAAGTTGTATTATAACTTACGTGTTAAAGATGCCTCATTTTCTTAAGAAATCACCTTCTTGAAATTGTTGAATGTGATCTGTTATGTCCTGTGTTGCACAGATCAAAAACTCTCATACAAAACGGAGTATTAGACGTTTTAGAATGGAAATAACTGGTTAAAAACGCTGAAGTTTTAAAAAGTCAGCTTCTTCAGGGGAGCATCTCTCTCGTTTGTATGGCATTAATTCAGCACAACATCCGTTAGTCTGCCATACTTTCAAAAAGTATCTCGGCATTTTTTTGTCATCATCATCACCCGTCATCGTCATCTAAAATGTGTCTTGTGTCTTTCAAAACAAGCTTTCATAACACTGATTTGTTCTTTTAATGGACCTACCTCTCTTGTTTGCTAGGAGCGTGCCACTGCCGTGTACAAGACAACTCCATTCTATATAAAGCATAAAGCAAACCTTCCTACAGTACATAATACATCGAAAGCGTTTTTAGTACATGTCTATGTGCAGCAGCGGAAAAAACATCTGAAAGTATAACTAAAGTGCACACCAGAGAGAAGACGACGAGGGGAGATAGATGTGGAAAGGGAGAGTAGAGACCACGACTCGGGATCATATTTATTCCTCCGTTATGGCATGTATGGTGGTGGTGTCGGTAGTATTGATAACATGACACACTAGTGTCACTTGGTGTGCAATAATATAGGATTATAAATGTCAAAAGCTTCTCCGTCCCCTTGAGAGACGGGAAAATCTTGTTATGCAGGAAAGCGATTTAGAGGACGGAAACTTTGTTAAAACCAGATGCAAATATTATGACGACGAGGGATTGGTAATGTAACATTCGACAAAGACATGACTTGTGTTGTGCATAATTGTAAATAAACATTAATAAGGATAGGAAAGAAAGACATTTCACCATTTACCAAAAATTCTAATAATTTATTACCGTGGCTGAACCATGGTCTTGTCTAACTGTCGTGTATATACAAAAAGCTGCTGTTTGGGTAGACGTTTTACTACTTTGCACGTTGATGCCTGGGTATGTAAACGTTGCTGGCTGGTCTTCATTGAAACCGAAACCTCAGTAGGAAGGCGTGGACATGTATATTAAAAAGAAATTATTAACTCTCTCGCTCCCCACAATAAAGCAGTCTCCCTGGCGGGGAGAAGTTTCCACAATTTGTTCCAATTAAATAGGTAGAATATTATTGCCGACATTGAAAAATCCTTTTTTCATACAAAACCAAACTCGTTTATTCTAGTTTATGTCAGCCCTGTGCAATCAGAGTGCCCCTCTGCCCCAATAATAGAATTTTCACAGAACAAGAAAAAGGATGATCCCAATCAGACACTAACTCACCCTATCTCTGGGAACAATGTGTGCTGAGCTGCAGCAATATATTCTGTTTTATAAAATTTATACCATCATTTCTTTTCGGCGTATGCTCCCTTACAAAAAAAACAAATAATTTCTTTTTTCATTCATCTCGTCCACAAATTAACTCGGCAACTATCTTTCTTATATCAGCTGCACAGGCACCGTCCTCGTTCTCACCAGGCACTCACCCTATCTACGCTGTCCCCTATAGATACATACAAAACATACATATGTCTAACATCCAGTCACTCTTAAATTACACTCTTATCCGTGATTTTTTTTCTTCTAAAAAAACTCTTCCAGCTATTCTTACATAATAGCCAGATATAAGTTAGTATTTTCTTTAAGTGGCAACTTTGCTGAAAGTGTACATTTTTATGTGGTCATCATCCAATCTTCCCAAACAGCCAGGCATATATACCTTTCCTATGTAAAAAAAACAGACACACGGGAACAACGCACACTCTCATCGGACAATCTTCCGTGTAATATTCATTTTTACTTTGGCTTTCAACTTGGCTAGATTGCTGAATAAATGTTAACCCAGCAGCAGCATCGTCACACTACACATTGAAATTCTCATTCTCCTTTTTTCTCTGGGGGTACCTCCTAACACCACTGCACTGGAAGCAGATAAGAGGAGTAAATGATGCAATATTTTCCTAAATTAGACAGATATTCCTTCCAAACTTTTGGAATGTAGTTATACAACTCAAAGGGCAAACGGGAGAGATATTATTTCTCGTAGGACAATGCATATAAAACGACTGCGATTGTCCGTGTAAAAAGAAGAACTTGTACAGGGGATCACACAACCAAAAAACTATGTGACAGCAGCTATAATAACACGACATACTTTCCCTCAGGAAAATAAGAATGAAAAAAATGGAACCACTTGGGTCATCTTCTACTTTGTTGTGCTAATCATCTTTGTTTTCAGAGAAACTTCTACTACTTTTACACGTACCTATATTATGCTCATGCGGTATAATGCGTGTAATGTGTCTTATAAATTATTTTTCTGCCACACAAAATGTCTGTTACGAGATTTTTTCTAACGAATAAAGGTAAAAGGAGCGGTGTGGAATGTGCTTATGACAAAAAATACATTTTTTGTGAAAACTTAAGCAAAAATGCATTTGCATTCAATGATTTTTATGTCAAGACTGGATAAGCTAATGCGAAGATGTGTAAAGAAGACCTTATTGAGATACACACTACTCATTTACAGTGTCGCTGTCGTAATGCAATAAGAACACAGACAGACTCTACTTATGTGTGTATGTATGTATGACTGACGGAGTATGAAACGTTAATGTTTTATCTCCTTTGCACTTACTTGCTCATCCACAAGTGCACTTTTAGCAGTTAACTAAAGTGTTATATGAGCAATTTACATTTTACAATCACAAAGGGATATCTCCTGCAAATAGCTAAACTACTCATAATAACGAGCAGCTTAGCTTGTTGGATGCAGCTAAAAGCAATATTATTATCACCGTTTTTCCTCCTCCTTCTTACTCTGCTGCTGCTGCTGTTTCCTCCTTATAATATCCTATTCCAAGTAATATACTTTTACGCACCTTATTTACAACACGTTTTTTCGGGAATGCCATAAGTTAAGAAATGAGTATTCATAAAACCAGAGAAGAAAGACTGACTGTAACTTTTTAAAGGAGATCACCAGAAAAAAAGAAATGTTCCCTAGCCATTACCTCATAGCCACAGTTCTTCCCAAACACAAAAACAACTTTGAAGAGACGAAAACTTCGTTTCTGTGCGATAATGTAGAATACTTCCCTGCACAATGATACACACCATCAGTAGCAAACAAAACGTGAGCATAAAAATATTCATAATACACATACATACATACATACATACTTCTGTGTCTGTGTGTAATGCACTTTGCCGAGACTGATACCATCGGCTCACATAACAGTACATGTGTTCCCCAAAGAGCTCTCTTGCTAGTTGTTTCTGTGTGTGCATCCTTTCGTCTCTCTACATTTTCTGGAGAAGTCGATCGACGGAATAGAGAGATATAGGTGCTGACAAGCAAATGTAATTTAGCTAAGCATTAGTGTGCTTTAAAGTGAGTTATCGAGCTTCTCTAATCTTACATGTTGGAAGACATATTTATGTTTATGTCCTTATACTATACGCAATTTTCTCATTTAATGCGTATCCACAAAAATACAACATGCATGTTATTATGTTCACGTTGTTCTTCCTTTTCGGTTTGACTAGAAGTGCGATGTTTGTGCAACAACTTTTTTCACAGGAAAAAGGCAGAGACAAAAACCCGTCATAGACATACACGAAAAGGGACGAGGAAGAGAAGAGACACAAATGCACGGAAAGAGAGTGAGAGAGAGAGAGAGAGAAAAAAAATGAAGACTTGTCGGCTGTGAAGAACATGATGATATTATCTGCGATGATGATGATGACGATGTTGTTGTTGTGTGTCTGCATAAAACGTTTCGAATAGAATTGGAAATGTCGTTTTACCTCACACACAGACACACATGCCGTGTTCGGAGTATAATATGTTATTTTGGTGGTGGTATAAGGATGTTGATGCTAATATACGCGCTCCCAGTCAGTAGCACTGCTAGTAGTAGTTGTGGTAGCTTTTAGGAGTGTGTGTGTGCAGCTTCATTGAACACACGAAAGTAGAAATACTAAAGAGTGAAGTCTACTTTTTTCTTTTGTATGCAAATTAGGACTGTGAATCTTCTGTGAGAATGCAAATGGAAGGACGGTAATGGGCTTTATAGATGATATTATTGTGTCACATGATGCTAAATGGAAATGCTTTATTTTTTCAAGTGCTGTCTATATATACCCGTCCGTGTGAAGACGATATAGAGAGGGGTAACGGAGATAGAACTATGTACCTCATATAGACAAACGTACGTACCAAATTCATTTAGAAAATTGCGACTGTGGTGGCAGCGCACCACCAAGATGAGAGCTTTTTTTAAATTAACATTTTAACGGAGAAATTCGTGCATTGTTAGAAACTGAATTGGGGTTTAACTAATGGAATGCTCGTGAGCGTTCGCAGGTGTTTCAATGAACAATGGAGAAAAATGTGGACATCAAATATGTAAATAATATTACCATACTTTGTTGTACCATTTACACATTACAAAAGAGTACAAACAAGTAATCCAAAATTGGAATGCTTGCTACTGCTGGCGTGAGTGATGTTACAACGAAGCGTAAGGTCACGTAACCTGTCACGTTCTTACATCTTTGTCCTTACCCATAAGACTTATTGTATACGTGTGCGTTTGCTATTTACCTACATACACTGACAAAATGTCAGCGTCAATTTATTTTTAATGTTGAATGAGTTCACTTTCGGCAGATCTTTCGCAATGCAGACAAAGTAATACTGGTAAATTACTACTGGGGACATTCGTGATAGCAGATACTTTGTCTTGAATGAACTAACAATAGTTAACAATTTCTAGAACTGTAGACAACAATAAAGAGCATATCATGCCCATCCTATGTGTCCTCCTTTTTAATGTTCTTGTACAACATAATCTCTTTTTATCATAGAAAAGCAGCCTACTCAAAGCCAGAAACTGTACGCAATTCTATTTTCATATCGTACCAGGAGCCCCTATCGTACCTTATAGAAAAGAGTTGGTCTCTTTAGCCAAAACAAACGCTCATTAATACATCATTCAACCGTTTTGTTCCATTTTTGGAGATACTACGGATTACATTATTACTACAGTCAGATCTCTGGCAGATTCATAAGCGTTGCCCCCTTTGAAAATCACAGATACTACGTTATATTAATAATAACCACCATTTTTGTGCCAGACCCTTTCTCATTTCAGATGATATGATTCATTGGCAGTAGACCGAAAAGAAAAGTCGACAAAAAGTCGATTTATCATGCACTACATCATAATGAGCGAAATATACATATACCTACACACTATATATTTATTCTATTAGCTCACTAGACTGAGTATACCATCAAGGCACAGTAACAACTGATGAAACTGTTAGCTGCTCTGAATTTAAGTACTGTTTACTCAATGCTCAAATGAAATGACTTTCTGGGAAAAGTACTTACTTTATATTGACGTAATATACGTACCGTCTGCGTTGAATATTGCTCTCTCTCTCTCTTCTCTCTCTTTCTTTCGCTGTATTTTTTATCCGAACTTCAAATCTTCTCAAACGCTGCTGCTCCAGTTGATGATGATGATGATGGCGGTGGTGGTGGTAGTAGTAGTAGTAGTAGCTGTTCTCGATATGGTGATGATTTAGTTAACATTTCATGGGACCCAAGCGTGGCAATAAGCATGCATATGGATTACTTCAGTAAAAAAAGAGTCCTCTTAAACAAGTTAAGTACTTATTACAAGTTCCTAGGCTGCCTCCGCACATACAAACAAAAAAGAATATACGGAAAGAAGGTTCTCTTTCTAGTAGTAGCAATACAGGAGTAGCAGCATCAACAGCCAAAGAGAAAATCAGAACCGGAAAGCTGCTTCTCCTTCTGTCTTTATAGGACTGTGTTTGTACTATCACACACACTATTTCCCATCTCCAACTCTCTCTTTCGCTCTTCTCTTGAACAAGTTTTACGAGCTCACAAATATCCTTATAAGCTATATATTTTTTATTTATATAATGCTTCTTCTTCTACTACTGCTACTACTACCACGCGCTATTTGTATATGTGGTAGTATTTTTGTATGTACCCATTTGTTAGTGGCACATGAAGAAAAAATTACATAATATACTTTATATGTATAGGTACGCCGTTGTAAGTGCCGCTGTTGGAGTCACTAACTCATTGAAAAAATCGAGTTGTTATTGTGAAGAAGTAGAGAAAAAGAGAAGAGAAAAAATCAGAGAGAAACTTTTTTTCCAAATTTGATCTGAAGCCAAGTTACTGCTTCAATTGTGTTGTATATAAAATATATAGAGGTATACATGTATATTGTACGTGTGGATACCTACCAAAGGGTATTACGTTCATATAAGTGTGTATATTTGCAAGCTATGTACACTTACAAGTATTATACAAATGCCAAAAATTTTCTCTTTCTCTCTCTCTCTCTCTCTCATCCCATATCTCTCTTACGACTGCAAACTGTTAATATGGAAAACGAGTGCGTTTATAATTCTACCGAGCGTCACACTGACTAGAAGAGAATGCAAGATGCTTGAAGCATTCTTTTTTGCTTTTTTTCAAAAGAAGCTAGAAAGAGAAAATGAAATAGCGTAAAATGACATAAGCTGGCTAAAAACTTTAGCGAGTTGAGTTTGACTGTGTGTCGGAGTTTTAAGGCACATACGCAGGAGCCCCAGCACAGCGAACGTACAGCATATAGTGCTATATAGACGCATATGTGCAACTACTGGATACACAAGGCAAGTTTGCATCGCCGAGTGACTGTAGCAAAAGGCAATAAATTAGTCAAAACACATTTGCCTAAATAAATAAACAGATGGGTTCACTTCGTTCATTTTTTTCTTCTCTCTTCCTTGACTTTTTTTTACTTTTCTCATTCCCACTGAAGATTGAAATGAAAAAGTCAAGTGGCTATATGCTATACTATATACACATACGTAGAAAGAGTTGAGTGTTTAATGAATGTACGAATGCAGACAGGGCTAACAGATAAATATCCTATAACACCCGGATTTTATGTATGTACATATATGGTACTTCATCATTGACGTAGCAGAAAAAGTTGCTACGTCTAAGTATCGTATACAGTAAAACGCCTATAAAAACATATGAAATCACACAAAACAGGCAGAGGCAGGGAGAACAACAAGAAAATTTTCCGTATGACAAAAACAAGATGAATGTGAGAAATTGCAGGGAAATACTGAGAAATAGAGTAGTGTTTTTGTCACAAAGGTATAAGGTGGTGTAGAGAGAGAGAGAGCCGGTATGTATATATTTTGTCTTCATTCAAGCATTTATATGATTATCCTATTCAGTAGAGAGGCTGAATGAAGGAAAAAGAGAGAAAGAGGAAGGAAAAGTGAAATACAACCCTACTACACCTCCACCGCCACCACCACAACAACTTTTTTTTTGCTCTATAGGGCATATGTGAAAAATGTATGTGTGCATATAATGTGGGAGTGGTGAGATAGTTGATACTGTTTGCAAACAGCAAGATCGTGGTGCACACGTTGAAGTAAAAAATATGAAAGCGACACCACTTGAGATTGTCTGTGGTAGGTATAAACAGCAACGTAAATAATATAAAAATTGTGTGTTTTATGGAGATAGTGCAACGGGTGACTGAATCCTTTTGGAAGGAAATCAAGTTGCATTCAAGTCACATTCCTATTCTTCGTAGTTCTACTTGTCTTTCTCTTTGTCGTTTTCCTAATAATAATTTTGTATAATAGGTAGTTGGAGATGAAGGGAGACATCATCATCACAACGATGATTTACAAATGAAATCACCACTTTAAACCAACACACATCATCATAATCATCATCATCTTTAGAGTCACGTGGACTAAAGAAGTCTAACGAATTTGAGCAGTGCACCAGAAAGAAATACAAAGTGTAATGGAGAATGAGGGAAAATGCCAAATGCCGACAAAATAGTATAACCGCTTTATGTAATGTGTATGTTAGCTATAGACTGTAAGTACATCACATCCCAAATCCCAACAGCAGTAGTATTTCGACGTAAAATAAAGACATTTACAAACTTGTCATTATCTGAGAAATCATTCTCGCGTTTGTCAGTAGTTAACAAAATATTACCTGCTTCGAAACGCTTCCATCAGACAACCCCTTGCACTGCTACAATCCAAATACATTTTATACGTCAATTGCACTGAACTTCTCGTTCCACTTATTATTCCATGCATTTAATTCCCATCTCAAATGCATCCCGTCATAATCCCAATTTACACAGTCACTCTAGTACATCATCTACATACATTAGAGTAACGGGTACGGTACACTTTTTTCAGAAGCGAGACTACCGTGTCTCTACTATGTAACTGTGTAACTGGCAGTTTCATTTCATTGCATCATTGCCTCTGTGTCAAATGCGCAAGTTCAAACATGGCAGATGCAGAGCATAACAAATGTAATAAAAATTAATTCCCAAATGAGGAGGCAATAAAAGAACCATTCCGGTAAAAATCTCTATACTTTTGTCTCTCCACTACTCTTGTTGTTCCTACTGACACAAACATACACACACACACACACACACCAAGCAAGACAAGGCGTTTTCCGGCGTTCGCCGTCGCTACTATGAATATGGATGTGTGCTTAACGGAACGGAGACCCATAATGAAAAGCGGGGTTTAGAAGTAAACAAACATGGTAAAGTTGTAGTTGTATGCAGGAGAAATTGGTATTTTATGCTTATTATAAGTAATCTGCTACATCACGAGAAACATTTTTTGTTGTTAGCTAGTCAGCAACTGTATCCTATTTTTGGTGTGTCTCTGTATGTGTGTGTGTGTGTGTGCGTGTGTGTACCAAGGCAGAACAAAGTTTTCTCATCCGGATAAATTGGCAAAAACTTGACTAAAGTAGGTACATACCTTTACATTAAAGTACACTTTTTCTCGAGTAAACACTCAACGGATTTTAAGGATAATATACAGTTACACACATCCAGAGAGGTACACAAACTAGAATGAGGTGAAGCTGTTTCTTACTACTTACAAGTTGCTGGCTGCCGTTTTCATAACTTCTGTCATGTCATTCATATGGTGTGAATGCATCTGGTGTTGTATATGGAAAGGATTGTAAAGCAAAAAAAACTTCCACTCTCTGGACGTAACTCAATAGATCAGCTATACATATGCATCTTTTGGAAGAGGAAAAGCTCTTAATGTACATTTTTTCCACTTCTCCATTTCACTTATAACAGTGCAAGACCCTTATTTGCTTTCAATCCAGAGCCACTTACTTTTTCAGCAAACTCTAATGTAATGCATTCAAGCAATTCAACGCCAAGCAACGTTCATCAATAACATCAATTCAATATATTTTTTTCATTTTTGTACTTCATCACATAAACTCAGCCAAGCCAGCTTTATCATACAAACTGTCTTGAATGCTTACCGCTCGCTTCTGTGTATGTATGCATTCTAAATTGAAGTCACTCAAATGCAGCGCACCCCCATCAGCAGACTGGAACAAAAAATCATCTTTGCCAGCATTACATAAATTGCCCCAACAACAGGGCTCTTATCAAAGTAATTTCAATTTCAGGAGATCCTTCTCTCTCTCTCTCTCTCTCTCTCTCAACCGATTCTTTAGATCTACTACTACTACCACTGTTACGATTTGCTGTACCCAGCAAACGTGCACATCATGATGATGAAAGACACATGCATAATCATAACATGCCAATTGTACGCAAGCATGTGTGCCTGTAAGTGATTGTATCCATGCATGCAATGAGTGTACAATTTTGGGTGGATTTCATGAAGATGATGAAGTTGGTGAGATAGAATGTCTTGATGCTCTCCACTACCGTTGGAAACGAAATCATTCTCCAAAATAGATCGTCGTTCCTTCCTCGTTCAGCATGCCAACCAACTTGTTTCCTGCCCTCTCGCCTTCTCTAGCAGATCCAACAAAGCTGCCACAACAAAAACGGTTCACATAAACATGTTACGTAGTGTTCTATCTTGAAATACAATCACATCATTTTCCTGTCTGCACATTGTAGATATCCTCTGCCATTGCAGGGCAAGAGAGAGCAAGAGAGAAAGAGAGAGAGAGAGAGAGAGAGAGAGAGAGAGAGAAGTCCATACCTCAGCAAAATAATATTACTACTGCGCTGCTGTGAAGCTTGGCGCTGCAGGCTGCTGCCGCTGCAGAGAAGGGATATATTATGAAAGTGGCAGCAAATAAACAAAGTACCTTCATTTAAACAGACCCCAGCAGCAGAAGATGCACTTTTTATGGTAGAAAATTCTAGCTGGAATGGATCTGCTACTCCTGCTGATCATTCCTTAAACTTTGTTTTTGTTGTTGGTTTTTACCGGTTTTTTCTCTGTGAGCAGTCAGTCAGTCACTCATTCATAAGATGCCCACGGTTATTATGTAAACTGTATATCGTAAGCACACATACACACAGAAGCATAATACTGCAGTCATATATTTCTTTCCATTATTCCACGAGACAACTAAAGGAGCACACAGGGAAATGAGGACCTACTGCTGATTTTATTATGCCAAGTCCTACAGATCACTGTATGCTAATGCTGAAAGTGAAATGTACTGCTTTAATACTACTACTCCTCCGCTTTTCTTTTCAGAAAGAGAGAGAGCTGTGTTTACTTTACAGTTTTTTCTCTCCTATTTACAAAATTTCGTCGTATATAGATGCAGGAACATTATTTCGTCCTATCTTCTACTAGCATCTATTCATTCGTACATCATTTACTTGGTTGCATTAGATTATGCAGTTAGTTTACAAATCGTGTGAACAAATGAAGTGTGTAGTGTGTAAAGTCGAAAGCCAGAAGAAACTTTAAAAAAATGTAACTTGAAAAGGAGATGAAGAGTGGTGTAGTAATAGTAGTATAATAATAACAATAAACGTGGATGGAGGAAACAAGACCCAGGACCAGGCATCCTTTAAACGTATACACATTTTGGATTCAAACATCAAGAAAAGCAAATAAAGTAAAATGTTAGAAGCAGTCATGCTGATAAAAAAAATTCTGACATTTTTCTTATGCCCTGGTGCATCAAATACTTGTTCACGTCAGTGAATGTGCTTAATGTGCCAAATACCACCACCAAAGGGTCTCACCATCATCACACGGGGTCATATATATATATACAAAACACAAGCATTTAAAATGCCTACCTACCTTCCCAGTACTACGTTAGAACAGGCCCAATGTTTTAACGTCTTCTTATTATACTGTACACACAAAGCGGTCCGATGAAGCAAAAACTGGAGAAAAAACAGGAGACATTGAAAATTTATGTAGACACTTCGTGTGCTTGCTGTATATCAATCAAGCTGCGGAAAAAAATCAATTGAGAAATGCTAAACATGCTGCTAAATAGCGTCTCATTTTATCCAGCCATTAAATAGAACTACCTCCAAACTTATTATTTCACATGTGCCTGCTAGCTAGTATATGATACCTTTGTACCTGAAAAGTCTCTGAACAGCTCAATCATCTTCTAAAAAGAATGTGTAGTACAGACAGAGTCACTTTGTTTTCTTTGGGATATATACATCCGTACACAGAAACCAACGATTTATTAAAACCGCTTCCCAGCACGAATTATTTACTTTCTTTTACATCTATCATTAGTCTTTAACCCTGTTTCACAGGAAAGCCTATTTTTTATCGTTTCAAAGCCAAAGCCAAGTTTACATGTGTTTATGTACGCGTTCCTTGTATGTTGATATATATACACAGGATTGTACAAGTTAAGTAACCGACGGGACGGGAGTTGTAATAACATGTTCCAGTTTTTCTTCCCCGCTGTGAGCGCTTCAAAACATTTGTTTTGAATAAATAAATAATTAGCTGGAATCGCAGGCAGCTACTGTTTTCCATCATTTTATGACAGTTGCTACACACGGCTGCCTGTATAGTAATTGTGGTTGCGCTCGCTGTTTTACCATTTTAAAACGGCGAACTTTGACCTTCCAGCTACGAGCGATTTTTTAATCTAGGGAAAGATGCTGCAGCAAAAGCTGTCTTCTTCCCTGTTGGAATTCTAATCAAACTTGGCATTTTTATAAATTCGGCTACAGTGTAGAAAATCACACAAATTGCACCTGAAAGCAATATATATTGTAGGTAAATCTATATATGCATGATGTACATAGAATCTTTTACAGTAATCTCGACAAGTAAAGAAATTGTGTCATGTAAGACACATTACGGGTACCTTATAGCAGCTATTTGGAATAACAAAAAACCTTCATGGAAGCCCATTTCCCAGAATTGGATCTCATTTTGAGAACAAACAGTGTCTGGAATGTAGGAAATTTTTCAAATGTCCATAAAATTGACCTGTGATATTTCACTAAAGTTATGTGCGCCCTGAAGCGAGTATAATGTGCAATAAAGTGAAGGATCATTTATGCGAATTGGGAATTACGTAGAACTATGAATCTTAAAGCAATCTATAAGAACGTCCATCTGGGAGAATGTTTTCATTTACACAATTCCTCTCAAAGCTAGGAAATGCTTCAAAGTCTAACATTGTACAGGGTAGCTATTACTATTGTACATACGTGTGCCGATAAGATATCCTATTGACATCATTTGCCATAAAATTAAAATTGACTGCTTATAAGGACATACGCTTAAAATTCCCTTAGTTCCCCCCGGAAAAACTCCTCAACAAATCGACTCCACTCTGGTGGTACAAATCCAATCGTGGTCGTCGTCGTTGTCCTAATCAAACGACTGCCACCACCATACAGGTATTCTCTTCCCACAGTTTACTCTAATAATATTGTTGGCTTTATCCCGAGGTTGTCTTTTTGTACAGGCACATGTGAGAATTTGTGTGCGTGTGCAGTATGCACGAGTGAACGGCAACCAACTTAGAACAGTAGTAACCGACATGAGATATTGTACCTTAACTTGCTCGTCGTCGTCGTCGTCGTGAACTCAATTTAGAAAGCTGGCAAAAGAAGGAGGAAGATGAAGGCAAAAATACTGAACAAGTTACTCTTGAAAATGTTTCCAGTTTCTCCACCTTCACCGTGCGCTCAAAAACTGTTCCACCGCCAATAATATAGTTCCGCATTAATATAAAGATACTGCCAACTTTTAGCTTAGCTAGTTACTGCTTACTACTACTACTACTACTACTACTACTACTACTACTACTACACATTCCAGAGAGAATAGTACGCATATGATATAGATGTAGTGCAGAGATCAGCCATTTGTGCATTCATATTTTAGTGTGCATGTACCGATAGTAGTCGTAGTAGAAGGAGTAGTAAGTGATCATAATAACAATCACAATAAACTACAGAGTTAATTTCGTTTATGGTGCGTTGCAACATAATGGACTCACTGGCTCGCAACCCGCAATCCAGATCTTTTTACTGGATTGCCAATACTATCAAGCTAGTACGTGTACACGTACCTATCAGTAGGATGCCGCTCTATTACCTTTTGGCCTAGCAAGGACTTTTGAGAGTTTTCGGAGGTAATATACAATGTGATTGGATTTGATATATTTACAGGTTAAAAGGTAGACGTCTAGTGCTACTAGCGTCAGGGAGAGAGAGAAAGAGAAAGAGGGAAGGTGGGCACTGCAACTTTTTAAACGGTAGAAAAAGAGAATTTGTTTATACTTTCGCCGACAAACAAGTCTTTTCTATTTTAGAGTGTTTGTGTAGTTGCACTGCTGCTGATAATATGCTAGTTGGCGGTGCGCTGAAGAGATTGTTCCGTTGCTACCAAAAAAATAAGTTTGCTAAACTAACGTGTGTGTATGTGGTTATATACGGCTGATGCTGGGCTGCTGATACAAAATCTCTCAAGAGGAAACAGTAAAATTATATCTGAATTTTACTAGAATCGCTGTATATTCTAATGTTATTACAACACCAACACGCTCCAAAATGTTCTCTCAACTTTACACATTCACGCGGGCTGTATCATGAGAATGTTGTTGTTGTTGGGGATGATGATGATGATGGGCAGAGTTACTAGCTAACAGTGGGAGCTTTGGGGCTACTTGCTTGCATGTCGTTTGCCCACTTTTCTCCTGGATTTTGTGCAGAGTTGAATCCATTTTCACGATGTGTGTGTGTGTGTGTGTGTAGATGAAGATCACTCTTTCGTGTACAGAGTTTTTATCAAGCGGCAGGTTTGTAGTTGGCATTATGTATGCTATAGTTTATATGTTGTTGAGTCAACAAGCTGGAGTTACAGTGTAGTCGTTTATTGTCAGAAGAACATTACATAATGAAAAGTGAACTATCTAGTTTCTCTTGCTGCCATGCTCTCTTTCTTGCTTTGGGATGTTTGTTACAATTCCAATTTTCATTCGTCGAGAGGCCCACAGGGAACAGTATAGATGAACTCCATTTCCTAGTAATGCTGGAATAAACTATGAAGATAACTTATGTAGCAGCCAAACGAAATGTTTTGTCATATTTTTGGGAATCTGCTACGAAAATTAATGGTTATTTACACAGTTATGTAGGTTTCCGTGTTATTTACAGATAATAAAGCGCTAAATTGCAATTTTTGTAGATATCCAAAATACCTAGGTATGTTCATTCAATTGCCGTTGGTGCGATGAAGCGGAAGCAAAGGAGAAACTAACATTTTTTGGTGATTCATATTATCGGGACAAGAGTATTCTTTCAACTATACACTTTGCAAATCTTGTAATAAAATTAGAATAGTTAGTTTCCGAGTCAGACACTAAATAATTATTACTACAATAAAGTATATCCATTTTGGTAATTTTGTGCATGATGGAAGAACTAACTCGCTTTTAAGCAAGAGTATTCTATAATTTAAGATGTAGGAATTCGAAGTTACACACAGGTGAAAATGAATAACGTACATAAATCATTGAAGTTGTTCAGTCCCTTGTAAGCTTTAGAGGACGATAATTTTTTATATTGTCTCGTTTTGATCGATACCCCATCAGATACATACACATACACTAACAATCCAGTTGTCGCAAGTTAATCAATTATGTTGCATTTATCGAAAATAATGATATATCTGCTACATTTTAAACCACTAAAATTAGATAATGATCAAAGTTCTTCCAGCATAAAAGCTTATTTGACCCTATTATTATAATAATTTATATATTAAAATATTTTTAAATTTAAATTTAATATAAATGATCTGTAATTTAATCTGGGAAATATGTTTTTGGAAAAAGCAGTTCTGTTGGCGTCAATGTTTTTACCGTCGCAAATAGATAATACCTACACCACTGGTGTGGGAAGCATGAAAATGGAGTAACATGCTCCTATTTAATTAGCATTTCAGAACGGATATAGTGTTGATAAGTCGATACTTACTAGCAGTAGTAACGAGTACAAATCCATTACATATGTATTTTAAATTACAGGATCACTGATTTTTTGTCAATTTTGCACAAGTTAAAAGCAAAAAATTGTACGTACGTTTTGTAATTTGCAGGAATGTGTTTTGTTTACTTAGCCTCAATATTCTAATTTTGGTCCCACACCCAATGAAACAATAAAGTCATCAAGTCAAACATTGCATTGCATATAATATATTATGTGTAGATGACATTTCGTGATATTAATTACATAAAAATTTCCCATTAACGCTCCCTGAATGTAATTAGATGAAGAACATTTCCATTTGCTATCGTAGGTGTCATTAATGACACATGCTCATGCCATCGTCGCCAGACAATTTTCACGGTTCAGAGGTATACTCTGAATTGCAATATAAACGATATGACCAAGGACATGTTACTACATCCATTTGTAAATCAATGAAACGTAATAGTTTACAAGCACGCTTGGCAAGCTGCAAAAAGTATCTTATTTCCGCTCTCACTTGAATAGTGTTCTGTGTGCATAGTCATTTTGAAACACAACTAATTAATAACATGAAACAATTTGTTTTGCCTGTACTGTCGCAGTCCATCATTGTACCGGTAAAGTGAGGAAATTAGTACGGTTGCGTGTTGATAGAGATCCGCTTGACACAATTACACCATCACTTCGCTTCAATGACGATCAACGTCGTCGTCGGTGAAATTAAAATCAGGAAATGAAGTAAATTACACTCATTTGTATGCTTTTACTCACCAGTTGACGGGTGATGATGGCCTTTTCCTTCTATGACTATCCCAATAAGCAACCTGCAATCCAAAACAAACCATCATGAGAAATTAAAAAATATCCATCATTTTAAATTAGGCGACAACTTTTATTTACAATTGTTGTCTACTAGCTCACACAATTACCGCTCTGCTTCACCCTATTCACACAGTACTGCATCTGTCGTACCAGTGTCACCCATTTCCTTTTGTATTTCCTCCGCATGCAAAATTACAATTACCATAAAATGTGTGTGCCCATTTCTCTAGCAAAGAAGAAAATTTTGTGAGGTTGGCCGCCAGAAAAAAGGCACTACATTTTTGTTTCCTGGCTTGGTAAACAAATATATATGTATACCTATATCACATGTAAAAAAAGAAAAACGGGATAATGGAATGGAGTTTTGTGTGTGACTTGCAAATGTGAATGTGACGCGATGATAGGTGATCCATCACTATACTTCCACTGGTAAACACAATCATTCACTTGAGTGAAAATTCTATTGGAAGCCTTTTCTTTAGGGGTTTTCATCCAAAACCATCAACCAGGATCATCCTCATCATCGTGATCATCAGTGGCGCACACTAATACAGGAAAACGCTCTGTTTCTTCTCTTTCTCATCATCCTTCCCAAATAACCAGGAAACTTGCCAGTGGTACAACAACAGCTTCGGTTGCATAACCACAAGCAGCCAAACCAAACCACCAACATTGAATTTCGTACTCTGATTGTGATTCTTCTCGCTCTCCCTCTCTTTCTCTTAATATATTTAAGTCTCATTCAGCCGTGAGAAATATAAAAGCAGATAGATGATACATTGCTGTACCACTACTACTGCAAATGTTTCTGCTTCTCTGCTTACTTTGCTTCTTCTGATTTCCTCTTCGTTTATGTCGTTTTGTGGCGTTGAGGATGTAACCGTATACTACACTCGAAGATACATACACGAAATTCCTTTTTCGCTTCAAAATGGTGAAATAAGCAGAAGAAAACGCTTGTATATCTAAGCGGAAAAGTTTTCAAACAATGGGGAGCATGTCATGAAGTGCCGGAGAATTATGACTGCGTCAAGATTTCCAGACCAAGAAATTTCTTCCTCTTGTTTGCACCCATGATCTTGGCCTGGCTGACTTGTGTATATTGGGGGATACTGCAAGTTGAAATGGTGATGGAAGAGCAAGTTTTACAATACTTTGGCTGTGTGTGAGCTGTTTTGAAAATAACTTTGTATTTATATATTATTATTACGTGTACCTACATAAAAAGATATATACATAGAGACATTTTCTCGACGCTTTCATCGTTTGGCTTTACATTCTTCGTCTATCTCGCCGCTCACTTTCATTTTGTTGGACGGCTTTATATGACAAGATACAAAGTGCAATTGCATTAAAGCAGAAATCCTATATAAGGTTATATATATGTTTTTGCTTGTCGTATCTGCAGTAAGTACATTTGTAGATTTTTACATCGTGAAAACTGCATCAACTTTGTTGGTGTTTTTTCTTTCATGTTTTCAATCTTAAAACCAAAGCAAGATTTAATGAAAAAAAACAGAAGAACAAAGAGAAAATGGAAAGTTTGTTGTGCGTATTCGTATGTCTCGCTGTGATAGCGAGTCTTTTTTCATGAATGAAAGATAAGAAACTCAACGCGTTTTTGTAACATTAAAAGCACAATACAAAGTGCGTAGAAAATGAAGGTTTCTTTGTTGCAATCAAAAATGTTTTTGTCGGCTTTCATGACAAGACAAGCTAGTACCTAAAAGTGTCAAGTATTTAGTTTATTTATTCTTTTATTCCAGTGAACACACGATTCTTGAAGGGACAAAGCAAAACCCGTGGTGGCAGCGGTGTTTGAAATGCAAATAAGGTTCAAACGTCAAATTTAAATTATAAATGTGTTGTTGTACAGAAATGGTCTTGTAATAAAATTCATCGTTCGTTTGCCCATGATAAAACCTAATACGTGGAAAGGGAGAAAGTTTATTGGAAAGTTTTAATCCAATAGCATTCTGTGTGAATAGTGTGAAATGAAAGTCAAACAAGTTATCACAGTGATAAAAGGCTGGTGTATCTTTCCACCGTTACTACCTTTCATATATGCTCAACTATTAACTTCACAAATTAACTGGAACGACTAAAACTAAAGTCAACGGTTTGAAATTAGTAAGTCGACTATATGGGCATCATATTCTACATAAAAAGAAATAACTGGTCATTACGGTCATTTCCTTAGTTTGCACTCACAAGTACTTTCCTCTTCACCATTAGTCGACGAGGGTGAACTACCCAAAGCATAAAATGTGTACATATACAACAATGAGCCAAGCATCATTCATGCGTGCAAATTTTACTTTGTTTCACCCTGCTAACTCGCTGCAAGCTAAGAAATTCCATCCGATACATTTAAACTTTAATACGTCACCGTATTCATTAACTTTGCATACTATTTAAGGTGTAATTTACTGCAAATTAATTTTCCTCACAAAAGCTCCTACGCTGGAAACCTCTTTGTACTCCGTAATACACCGATTAAACGCCGGACTCCTACAACAGACTACGTAAAGGGAAAGAAAAATCTGCAAATGATTGTCCAGAATGAAAAATTGCTGTGTAATGTTTAATGATAATGACATGCCGACGTACACTGTTGTGGAAGAAGGTGGGATACCCCAATATATTAGAAGCTTCGCTATTATTATCTAAGATTCCACTGCCAACGGTCGTGGTGGAGGTGAAAATATGAGAAAACTAGTGAAAATCTTATGGTGGGTAATCATACGATTTTTAAAGGTAATTTCATGAACACCCTTTTCACCATCTGTTTTACTATGTGTATGCTTCCGTTCTGTTTCTAGTGTTGTGACAAACTGGTTCCCTTTTATAAAGTGAACCACCAGCAGTAATATATGACTTGGTTGTACACAGCAGCAGCAGCATAAAGTGTCTGCCCAAAAAGTATTGCTGCTACATGCAGAAAAAAGTACACCTTGGCCTTTTTCGTGGCTACCCTCCCTCTCTACCTTTAATGTCTTCTCTGTCCCAGGCATTGAGCGTAATATATAATGGGAATAATTTAGTGGTTCACACTCTGTTAAATTAAAACACACTTCTTGACTCTCCGTACCGTTATTATTTTAGACTCTACCACTACCACCACACACACACCAAACTATGGAAGGTGTTTTTCTCCACCGCGTGTACATTTTAAGTACACGCTGGGCTCATTTTAAGTCACAATTGTAGTAAAGTATGTAGTAGTAGTAGTAGTAGTAGTAGGGGCACCAGCAGTGCATGTACCATAATTCAAACCAGCTGAACACATTACTTTTCCTTTGAGAATTTAACTCAAACGAAATTCTTTTATGTACTACTTGAATTCATGAAAATTCAAATTCATCTTGTGGGCAAGCAGTACCATCCCCGGAAAAGCATAAATTCATATACGTTGTTACTCACACACACAAAAGTATGTCCCTAAACTCTTTTTTTCTTTTAACATTTATCAGTCTCTATAGGCGTAGGTGAGCATGTCTGCAAACTCACTATCTTATCATATTGTGGCGTTTCTTACAGTAAAAATAATAGGGGATACGGCAAAAGAATAGTTTTTTTTCTTGTCTTCTTCCCCAGCGGTACATCAGAGTTGCCTTTTGGTCGGCTTCCAGTAATTTACCGAACACCAGCCAAATTAAAAGATGAACAAGGCACACCACCGAAAAGACCCTAATGCAAACCTGGAGCGCAATGAAGTGGAAAAAAAGAAGAATCGAAGGGAAAACGACCGATGGAAAAACGAATACGGCAGATGATGATCACGATTGGAGGAGGAAGAAGAAGAAGAAAAAGAAAGAATAAAATGTAAAAAGAGGAGTAATGTAAAAGCAGTTTGAACTCTGGATCCTTCACACATGTATTCTCTGATATTAACGTTTTCTAGGAATGGGAATGCTGATATTGCCATCAGACAAGCAAGCAGGTACATTCCCACACAAGCAATAAGGAATGGATGTGGAAAGTGGGAGCCAACGAACAGGAACCATCACTGACACCACCACTACCACCACCACCACAATGGTTTTTTGAATGCACCTGCTTGCGAGCAAAAAAAGTTTTTCATCTGTTTTCTCTGAAAATAGATATTCTGCAACCATGAAAAGTTGAGCCGGGAATTACACAAAAGGAGCAAAGGATATGTCTATGCATCTATTCACGTACCAAGAAAGCAAAAATGCTCTCATCTTCGTCGTCAAGCAGGGAAAGATGATATGAAAAGCAGTCGTACACTTATTGCTGCTCCTGCCGCCATTCCTGCTGAGGTGAATAATGCTATCATTACACATTTCTAACCCTTTTTTACACGCATTATAATACTCCCGTACAAAGAATAAGTACAAAAAGCGCTTGTTTTGTAACATGGTGCACAAAAAAGGTAATTTCTGTTTAACCATCATAAAGCGTAGTAAACGCTGATGGTACACACACACACACACACACACACACACACACTCACACCAGCAGCAGCGGTAATAATAATGGTACTTGTGTGTTAGACTTGTTTTGTGTGCAAAGTAGAGAAAATACGAAGAAGACTTGCGGCGGAAAGTGGAACAATTGTGCATGAAAATTTCCCTCTTGCATAAAAATTTTGTTTTCCTTCTTCTCTTCCACCCCAGTCTTACCACCCATATTATTTTTCCCATCTACACGTACTATGTGCCTACTCCGTACGTATACACTTTAAAAAGTATTAAATAGTGGAAGTACTTATGGCTCCTTCTTTTTTGTGAAATATACTTTGTGTGATTGTCTCTCTTATAGTAGTACGAACTCCGATGGAGAAGGAAAGAAGGGGAATAGAAAAGAAAAGCCATTAAAACGTTAAAAAAGGAAGAAGAATTGCTCAATGAAACTGCTTTATCATTATATTGTAGTTTAATGCTACAGAGTCGTCCTGGTCGTAATAGCGGTAGCCTCAATTTAGGAACACAGAAAAAGTTTCGAGAAGAGAGAGGTTGTTGTTGTTTTATGGAAACTGATGAGAGAGGGAGAGAGAGAGAGAGGAAAGTGTACTTAAAAAAGTTCTCGCCACTCGCGCCTTGTAATTCGGCGGTGTGT
Organism: Callyntrura sp. NNG-2020; assembly: GCA_027744055.1. NCBI lineage: Eukaryota > Metazoa > Arthropoda > Collembola > Entomobryomorpha > Paronellidae > Callyntrura > Callyntrura sp. NNG-2020. The sequence goes on along the minus strand of JAHZNE010001050.1, from coordinate 13,749 downwards.
GGGTTCATCATGGCTGAATGATTCTATTCTGATATTCTGAATATTGCATGGCCCAATGAAAAAAGAAATCATTAAAGAATTAACGATCAGTCCATATGTTACACCCTGTGTCGGGGAACATGTTACTTGGGCCGTATATTAAGGCGCATGCAAACACACATTGTGTGCCTTTTATTATGTTTATAGTAGGTAATTTTATTGATCTACGAATTTAAATTAGCAATAAAAAAAGTAGGCGCCCTCATGTATATGCATGCGGTACATCTGTAAAGATTCAATATGGTATCATCTACATTTTAACCGCTACGATCCTACCCTCCATTTTGGGAACACGCTTCCTTGCTTAAATGAAAATAGAATCTGGCATGAATTGGGCCAAAATGTAGCACATTCTTTAACTGATAGTGCAAAGTGCTAGTCACGTATTCTACACGCTATTGACTGACTTCCTGTTTACTTTCCATTTCCTTGATCAAAATCCTACTGCTGGAGTGTGGCAGGGTATAGGACCCTGTAGAGAATTTGCGAATTTTCTAGGCATACTTTGTAGATATTTTAGTCGTGTTCTTAACATAATTTACTTTTTAGGTACGTTGACGCTCTTCGTTTGAAAATGATAAATGCGTTCCGTGAAGTCCCTGATGCTATCTCGTCCTCCGAGTGAGTGTGTGAGAGAGTATGTGTGTCTGTATCATCCTCATACAACGGTAAAACTATGTAAAAGCGTGGGGAATTTCAAAGTAGTATAATAATAAGTAGTTATCACAATTTCGGACATTACTGAAGAAGGCATCTAGTTTAAAATGAGAAGGAGACATTACCGGGATGTTTTATCATCAATAAATATTCCGGTTTGATGACGAGACGAGACGACAGCATTGGCACATCCCATTTGCATTATGAACACGCACCTACACAAACGTTCTATAGAAAAGAGAGCTACGGCCAGGAAGAGGACAGAAATAAAGAGGCTGAGATGGGAAACTGGCGAAAGTAAAAAGTTACATGGTTTGTGTATGTTATTCCAGTTGTGCATAAGGATGTACGCACTCTTCCTCTTATCAATGTAGATAAAGCTAAAAAATGGTAGATGGTGTAGCGTCAGAAGAAGAGACGAGTCCCTATGAATCTGGCTAATTTAATGCCCACATTGGGCCACATTGTTTTATGCCATCTAAACGCTACTTTCATAAGAAAGTACGTTGACAAGAATAAATAAACGCAACTACTTGTCTCCTTAGACAATGGGTACTGGTGGGTACCGTCTCTCAAGTACAGAGTGTTTTAAGAGACGATCTGAAAGAACGCTTTGTCATCGACTCTTTCAATCTGGCTGGTGCTAAAACAAAAGGCTGTACGTATCCACTGTATATTACACAATGGGATGATGATATGCGCTCAAATTTTAAGCGCTAAGCGGTGCGGTCTATTCATTTTTCTTTTTGGTTCTGAGCCGTTAACCAACAATCTAATATTTTTGTATTATAAACTTGTAAATGAACTGGCGTTTATTTTCCATTCATGCTCTAGTTATGGAAATTGTTATGAATACTAACTTCACGCCATTTGTACTTTCAAATTTAAATGCAAGGCAGAAAACTAGAATAAATAGGGTTTGTGTCTTTCTTCCCTCCCTGCCGTTTGTATCGTCAGATAAAGCTTATCTCACAGAAAAGTATGGAAAGACATTTTTCGTATTTAAAATGTCCCGCTTTTCAGACTCAGGAATAGTCCTTTTGTGTGTTTATAACTCAATCCTAAGCTATTCAAGCATTCTACTGGTTCCACGAAGATGAAACTTGCCTCTCTTGCTGCTGGCTACTTTATTGTCGTAACCTTCTACCTTTTTCTCGCTCTATATATGTATTACTCGCCCTGTTTCCTCCATCTAAGTTCAGAAATAATAGTATGTAATAAGGAACCATATGGTGAATCCTGACTGCTCAGTCAATCTTTAAGATGTGCATAGCAAATTACATTCCAGAACCTCATAGAGCAACAAATTCTTTTTTATGTGCATGCAAAAAAATCCAGGACAAAAGTACGAGTTCCAGTGACGGGATACGATGAGAAAAGGCATGCATGCATAATATTTTTCTAGGATAGGTCTCTACTTTCTCTTTTAACTGTAACAGCAAATAGCAACGAAGGACTACTGTCTTTGCTGCAAGAAGCGGGCCTCGTCGTAGTGAAGATGTGCAAGTGTTTGTACTTTACTTTATTTGAACAACTTAAACTACAATCTTCGACACGGGGAATGTATGAATACCACACTCCAGCTGCATACTTGGTGGTGGGCATATACTTCTTAGTTTTTTTACATAACTATTCTTATACATAATGTAGGTAGGTATAAACACGATATAGACATTTGGAGGTTCTATAGCATTCCTCTTTGCAAGGGCTACTAGAATACCACCAAAAACCACTGCTTTCTCTCTCTCTCTCTCTTTCCTCTCTTATTCTCTTGTCCTTTTTTGCATCTTTGCGTTCACTCACTGAATCACTGAACAACTTTACCGAAAAATATTGTAACGCACTACTGATGTTACTGCTGCAGTACGTACGTACGTAAGTATGAAGACGAGCACCACCATATTTATTACTTTTTACTTTTATATCAGGGCACAGTTATCTGCAACACGAAGTGAGTAGCAAACTTTTTTCTTGGGTTTCTCCATGATTTTCACTCTTTTTTTACCATTACCACGCTGGAACAAATACTGGAAAATTCTATTTCACTGCTTTCACTATTTTCTTGGTAGAAAATGAGTGTGTATGTATGTAAAGCGGTGGTCGATTTTCTTCCAGGAAAATCGCAAGTAAAAATAGCCTGTGTGTATGAATATAGAAAGATAACGACTGGACTACCTATTAGGTATGTACGTTATAACCGTTTTTGAGTATAATTTTTTTTTGGGCACCACGCGCGTTCCGAAACAAAGTATAATCATGCATATGAATTAATATATTAAGTATAAAGTAGGAAACGAAGAGGAAAGAAGCGGATACAAAAAAACAACATCTGTTTCTTCCTTCCAGATGAATCTTCCGCTGATGCTTATGTATTTTATGCTGGTATCGAACCACTGAAGCTGAACCTCCATCGCCAACTTTTTCCCTCTTTCTTTCTTTACAAATTTATTGAATCAATTTTTCATTTGTATTTCTAAACACGACGATGCACCACACGTACCTCCATAGGCATGCCAGAAAATGCGACGTCGTTGTCGTCGTGAAATGGGGTAAACTAAAAAATAGCACACAAAACGCACAAGCGGTGCTAGAGATACGTGGTTTTAGTGGAGAGGGATGAGAGAGAGACAGAGCGAGAGAGAAAGCGAAAAAAATGTTGGCCTTACTTACTAATATCCTTTTTTCACGATGATTGTCTTCCCATGTTTGAATTTGTATGCATGATGGTTTTATAATATGATACCAACAGCGAGTCATTTTTTTATTCCAGGGTTTCGAAAGAAAACAGAAGGGAGAAACGAAACTAAAGATATTATGCTGACGACGATGAGCTACTGAAGTCAGAGACTCTACTCATGCAGACGATGTATTTTCGCCCAATTTTTTGCAATATCCAATTTAAAAAAATATGAAGTGTTTGCGTGCAAATGTCCATGAGATTCAAAACATGCATAATATATTATTTCCACAGTATTGATGTAGGCACTCGTCCAACAAATGGTTTGTGTACTAGCAACGAGTGAGTACACATCTTTTACCCTGTGTGTATTTGCTCGTGGAAAGCGTTATAACTCACGTATGAAAATAATACATTAAACAATTTTTCATCTTCATGAGAAAGGATGAGCTGCTGGTGCAGTGTGTGCGGACTGTGGAACCAAGACGAAGAGTAGTTAGGTATTCATACACGAGTGCTGGTACTTGTATTTTTCTCCCTGAAAATGCATATAATCCAATAATATAATATGCAAGCTTTCATTTCACACGAACGCGCCCCTATGTTACACCCAATTTATGGAACTGTGCAACCTTCCTCCAATAACCACGTTTACCCGTTTGTTCGAGGTTATACTGCAGATACAAAGAATTTGTAACAGCGTCATCATCATTGTCATCATCTTGTATGCATTATTATCATTGTTATTACAATGTGTTTGTCCTATTAATTTTTAAAAACAAACAAGCAAACTCATAATAATAATGTTCTGCTTCCTTCCAGTTCTTCTTGATGTGCCGCTTTCGTACTCATGATGCGTTGTTTTACAGATGCTGTACTGCGATTTTATACCAAACACCGATCGGTTCAATCACCGACCACTGATCACTTTACTCCGCTCATGGATTAAAAATTAAATTAAATAGTGCATGCTGGCAATGGGCAGCTAACCTCTTGAAATAATTAGATAATATAAGGATATACAATATAAAGCATGGTATTCTAATGTAATTAATTTAAAATATCACAATTTATTTCTGAAACGGAAAACTATTTATGAGCCGAAGTCTGGAAGGGAAATTCATACATCTGACTCCACATCGATTCTTCATCGCGAGAAATTCATGCCACGCTTTTAATTTATTTGGAATAACCGTTCAGTGTAATAAGGAATATCTGTCTTGGTCTAGTGGATTCACTAGATTAATCCAAAGTTCGGCTAATGCAACATTTAGACTCCGCCATGTAACCGCTCTTTCAACTATGGGAATCTAGCATTTCATTTAATATGTATGGTTGTATCGTTGTCGATGATGACGATGGCGCTGCTTCACTGCTATACTTGTAGTGATAGAATAGGCCATCACCATCATCGTCAACAGCCTCGTGATCTGCAAAAAGAGGCAATAAGATACCGTGGATGAAAAGAAGGGCATATATTATACGCGAGAATGATGTTTCCCGGATAAGCCTGAGCAAACGATGACGGTAAGCAGTTTGCCATAATGAAAATTACACCATCTTTTTAGAGGTTTGAGATTGCCTAAAATATGGTTTAGTGGAACGTTCTCTACTCCCATTCTGTCTCTATCTCTCCCCTCTCCACAAATAATGCTCCTATTTATAATATTCTGTCGCAAGGATGGCTTATATACCGCTATTACTACCACTACCGCTACTATACGTATATAACTTTCCTACTTTCCCAGGGTTTATATTATTACTTATTACGTTCTCGGCGTTATTCGTTGTTGTGCTGTTGACGATGTTTGTTATCAGCAGCAACGACGTCGAAAATCGCTTCAAGTACGCATTTTATGGGCTGCTCTAGAGAATTGTGTTTTTCCAGAAATTTGTTCGACACATGAACGGTTCATGCTGGTGAGACAGAGAGAACATCTTTAACGTACTTTTATAATACATTTTGTTCACAACGGAAAACGGAACGTGCATAGACCGTTTTTCAGCTGCTGCATACATTTTCTCCTCGGTTATCCGTCCTTTTCTTCTGAAATAACATCACAAGCGCTACAACCACACACGAAGTTGCTTGTTTTGCTACTTGGTGTGAGGAAGTGTTTGCGAGAGGAGAGGGAGGGGGAAAACACGCAGCTCTCTGGTGAAAGTTGGACCACTTTCCTACTAAATTCAGTTTAAAAATCTTGATACCGTTTACTTTTCTCCTGATATGCTATTTACTATTTTCACTGCTACTAACGCCAATTTCGAGTCATTACATTCATCTCATCATGGTCCATCGCTATGTCGTCAACAGCAGCAGAGAGGCATAATTTCAAGGGGTATCTGCCTTCTTGCGCTCCTTTACTTGCGTATCTCCATCTCATTACCAGTTCAAGCACTTGTTATTACTACGCCATAACAATCACCCATTCTTCTTCTGTTGCTCCTTTCTTTTCTTAAAACGATTCTAAAATGACCGAATGTATTGTATAGATTTCTTCTCTTGATGTAATGACTGTGAGGCATAAAAAAGAAAGCTAGCAAGAAGGAAAGATGGAAAAGTACTTTTGTAGTAATAAATAGCCAGAAGAGAGGGAAAAACGTGAAGAGCGTTTTCCGCACTTACTCTCTACTACACTACCGCATTCACAACTTGCTCTCCTGCGAGAAAATTCCTCAACTGGAAAACCTTATTTCTCTCATAAAGACTTCATGCCTTATTATTCGACTAGTTGTGAATAGCATGTGTAGGTACATGGATGATGATCAAAATGTGAAAGTATTTTGTCTACTCAAAGAAGTATGTAACGTCAAAAGAAAACTTTTCTCTTGCTGAATGGCAGCATCTTGTCATGGTATTAGAAATCCTAAGCAAAATAAAGGAAAATAGGTGCCTGGTACCTTCGTCTATCATGACGATGATGGTGCGTAAGGGTTTCACGTAGCCCACAAGTCGTAAACATGAGCGTATTATAGATTTTTTGCGTGTGGTTAATAGGACGGTTTTTGGTGGGAACAGGAAAGAAGAAATGCGAGCAAGATGTGGAACGGACGGGTGGAGTAGCTGCGTAAGATTTCAAAGATCTTCGTGTTTTTTTTATCTCAACTAGCTTCTCATTCTGTACTAAATAGTCCATGTGTGTTTGTGTGCGGATGAGTGTGCATGTGGATGAATGTGTGAGGAGTGCGGATGTAGGGTTATGTGTAAAGTAGGTATATAGGCATTACAAACAAGCTGGTACTGCTACAACAACAGTGTACTTATTCCGTTTTGTGTTTTGTGGCGGTGGTGATCGCGCAACTTCCTGAGACTTTCTCTCTCTCTTTCTCTTCTCCATCCCAATTCCCAGTTCACTTTCTCCGGTTGTGTTTTTTATTGGGAGTGAATGGTCATGAAGCAATTGCTGCAGCATGTGTGCTGCAAAGTGCTCAATTAAATTAATTTTTTACAACGCTAAATAGACAGATAAAAGATGGAGAGACCATTTGCCAGAATACTTTTTTTTATTTCGTTACGTAGTGTGGGTGGAGGCTATAAACGGATTGCTAATATCCTGTTCGAGCCTTTTCCCTTTGTTTTTCTGAGAAATGGGACTACATCGACAAACTAATAGACCAAAGTACTGTTTAAGAGTTTTTGATAATTCATTTAACACGTGTCGGCTAGAGCAATCTCGCTGACACCATCTTAACACGAACATACAAATGCAGTGTTTATTTTAATCTTTACAAGCCTTCGCTTCCGACAAATGTTGTACTTGTTAGTAGTATTTTACTTTCTTATGCTGTCAACTACTATTTCAAATTCCAAAACTGCCAGGGAGAAAACTATAAACGGAACATGCAGTTTCTTTTGTGTCTAGCGTGTAAACACAATTGTAAGGATCTACACATTTTTTTTCTTCGTAAAAATACCTTCTCTGTGGCTTTTTACTGCCTTTCTTGACAAATACGGTATGGCACCCAGAAATCCATAAAACTGGCTTTTGTCAACTCTTTTTTATTGTGGCACAGAGGTACAAATAATCTACATAATTGGAATCGTATACCTGTTCCCCTTCTCCCTGTGAGTGGCTCTTAAGGAGGGGGCTATCCCTGAAGTACTATTGGTTATTCGTCCATATATTATATCCCTTTCAAGCCACAGACGCACACGATAAGAAGTCTAACCACGTTTCCTTTTCTATTTGCTACGGAAATATAGCCTCAATATTTGAGTACGTTTTCAACTAACAAGACTCGCAAGATCCTACATCATCACATTACAAGGAAATAAGGAGGTCGTATATTATAGTGGTATAGTATGCAGTGTTTTATATATTATACCTAGAATGGTTTTAGGGCACATTATTCAACTGGTTGAGTGGCAGTAGGACATGCACAAAGTTGCTTGTCTGTGGAAAGGAAAAGGGCAAAGCTTGTTACTGGAATCTGTACTACTTATAGTCAGCAGCATCAGTAGCAGAGTAGCGGCGTCCTGTGCTGTACCATCGCAGTAACCCTATCCCTCCAACTATCCTTTCATCCCGGTTGGGGTACGGTATGTGGGAATGGTTTGAGTGTTTTATATATGCACGCATATAGGAGAAGTATGCTTGGTTTTCTGTAATTGGTTTCTTTTGACGAGAAGATTGCAAACGATAAATCACAGTGTGAAACATTGAAAACGCGAAAAGAAGAAAGAAAAAACAACATGTGTTGATATGTGGGTTGGCGGAATACCTCGTCGTCGTCTCTTTTTGTATGCAAAAAAGACTCACACATTTTTTTCAAAAGGGGAAAAAAGTTTCTCTCGGGTTGGACCGCATCCATCCTCGTTGCGGTGATACTTTTGTTCAAACATTACTCCTTTCTACCAGTACTAATACTACTGTAGGTTGTATATAGCACTACCGCGTTGTCTCTCTGACGGGTATGTCGGTCCTGGGACTTTTAGGAAGACAGCGGTATATTACCCCTGTGCTTGGATTGTTAACTGTCCAAGAAGAATGGAATTACTGGCTGTGGAGTTTCTCCTCGGGAGCAATGTAGCGTTTATTTATCGTGTTACTAGACCCTAATAACAATAAAATATTACGCGCAGCAGCCATCTCCGTTTTTCTTTAACTTCAATTGTGTTAAGTACGCTTTTTCGTGTGATTTGAATTGAAAGCATATTTTATTACGCGCCCCTGTCCCTCAGCACATGTACCTTTGATATATTATAGACTAGGAGGAGTTAAGTAGGCTAACTATATATCATTAGTACATGACATATATATGTGTAGGGCAAACAAGTGATATATGGCTGAGTTGGGGTGAAAGTCACTACCTTCTAAATGACAGAATAACTTGCTTCCCAGTCTGTGTCAACATTACCACAACGCATAAAGTAATGTCGTAACTGTAATATTCAAAGCACACATATTTACCCTTTCCATGAATGCTTAGAAGCATTATATAACTAATATGTACAGAAATTTATTTTGGAAGCTTTTTATATGCCTTAAGCCTTCTAGGTATGATTTCACCTCCCACCCAAAGTGGCTGTGAAGAAATCGTGTTTGCAGTTTGCCATGTGCCATATAAACGATGGGCACATCTCCAACCTCTTGGCGTGTTTTTTAGCACGCGAACTTTGAAATTTTCCCCATGTTGCGACATGGCACTCTAAATTATGTGCATAGTTGTTACAATTCAAAAAATTCATTTAAAAAAATAATTTTAACCAAATGGTACATCGCGCGCGTAGAGTGTGTAGTAGTAACAGTTACGTACTCACCACCCGACGACGCACACGCGGTAAAAAAAAGTTTATTCTTTCATTTCAGTAACAAGTAGGAATCCTTTTTGTAGTCAGACGACCACGGCGAAACCGACCGTTCTCCACCTTCAACCAGCGCCACTTCATCTAATATTACTCTACTCAAGATTGGAGTTTCAGTTCTCTCTAGGCTGCTGGTCTACAATAACTATTCCATTATATTACAAATACATTATGGATGTTACACTGCCAGGAATATTCCCCAGATACTCACACATCATCAACAGTTCACAATAGAAGCAGTAAAGTACAAACACGACGACGACAAAACATTCCATTGCACAGACACACACCCACGTATACAAAGAAACACCAACAAAACTTTGAGTCCTCTCTCTCTCCTCTCTCTCTCTCTCTCTTACATCTTTTTTCACATTGTCAAATGTTTTTTCAGGGAAGATGAAGAGAGAAAAGAAAAGGCACATATTATGTGCTTCTGGCAAAATATACCTTTCCCTCACCTCCAACACTGCGAATACTACTACCACCACCACTACTATTGCTTACTACATGCCATCATCACAATACGATCAAAAGTGGAAACGATCAAGCAAGTTTTTAAGAGGGAAGAAGAAAAGAAAGTTGGGGAAAATCAACTTTCTCTCCTTTCAATTTCTACTTCTCCTTCTTGACACTAAAAGCAAGCAAAAATATCTCTTCTTTCATGGCATGTTTGTACATACATTCACATGTGTCTATCCAAACTAATACGTACTAATACTACGTATCCATCTCCCTGTTCCGTTGTACAATATACATTCTATTCTTTTCAGAAGGAAGCAAAAAGCAACATGTACTTTAACTCTCCTTCTCTTTTTCGTTTTGTAGACATCATCATCTTCTTCTTGTATTGTATATGTGTGTATACCAAGTTCTCTAGACCAAGTAGTCTGTAAAAACTAACAACATTCTCAAAAAACCAAGTGACGATGACGGAGCACGAACAAAACGAATACCTCAGCTCTGTGCTGCTGCTGCTGCTGTTCGCAGCCCGGCGAGTGAGTCGAAACGTACACAAACACAATAATACTTCAATCACATGAACATCTTTATAAACTACAACGCGTATTATGACTTAAGAATTGCGTTCTTCTATCCAGTATACTTTATACCAAGTTTTCCAGAAGAACCCCGGTTGCTGCTGCTGCGGCGGCGAATGCCAGCCTGTTACTGTGTGTAGTAGTTCAAAGTACCTTTTCATTTTTTCGTTTCTTCGTTATTTTGAAATACACACACAAACCTACCAGGGAAGAGCGTAAGTACACTTGTTCGTTTACTCCTCTTCTGACTTTTCCTTGAGATGTGTATATGTGTGTGTGTCGGGTTGTTCGACGCTCTGTGCAACTTGCAACAGTCATCTGTCTATCATGGTTTTCCGTTTCTTTTTGCTTTTCTCAACTTTGCACAGTCCCACAATATGTGTGTGCTGGTGCCTTCTGCTCCCTCACGTCGTCTTTCGTCGTGTACGTCGATTTGCCAAAAAGAAGCTTCAGTCAACAGTAAAAATAGAGTGAGTGGGTGCTCGTTGCTGGAGATAGGTAGTATGTTTAAATGTGATGTTTTGAATATATGCACGCAGGCAGTTTGAATGCTGTTTTGAGATCATACTCGCCAGAGTACTTACATTTTCATCCCTTTCACTCTGTCATGCATGATGATAACCACTTTTTTCCAAACAACTTAAACTTGAATGTTTACCCTCAATACGTCCATCCATCCAGACTCGAGGAAACCATCCAATGAAAAGTTTGAAAGTTGAGTGAGCATCATAGATAATTTTTTTCTGTTTGCAGAAGGGAATAAAGGAACCTATCGAGCGAAATGTACTTAAGTGGTGTCATCCTTTACTTACTCCTGCTTCCTTTCGTGAAATAACTTGCAAGTACCACTTTCAACTTTGCTGGTTAGCTAGAGAGACGACAGAAAGGGAGAGTGAGATAGAATAGGAGAAAGAGGAAGGCTTATTGTCAAGCTTATTCCTTTCCTTCATACACACACAAATATTATTAATAACGTTGCAGCCAGGCTGATGATGATCATCACTACATTCAGTTCTAAAACAGGCACAATCATTCTCTTATGTGATCCTATCTATCTCTCTATAAAAGGTAAGAGCATGTGAGTCATGATATTACAAAAAGTACAATAAAAACCGACGTACCTTAATATTTGCTGCTCGGATGGGATGTATTATTTGATACATACCACATAGCCCAGCAATTCTCACGATTATATCCTTCAAATTCGAGGATTGGAATTCAGAATGCCAAGCCATTTGGCTTGGCTAGACTGTGGCAATCATTATCTTTTTTTCGGAGAAGGAGAGAGTCATACAAAAAAGTTTCAAGTCTGAACATATCATTAAATGGCAACGCTGCAAAAAAAAGTTGGAAAAACACTGCACGCAATATCGTAAAGGCTAACACTCAGTCGTTGGATTTTTTGCAGCAGTGTGCCCAGTGTCCGTCAGTAATTGTCAAGTTGGCTGAATAAAAACCGAGAACGACATTTTCATCATTCTTGGCTGCTCAAAACGAAGGAGGTTCACGGAGAGATGTAAGCTGAAGGTAGCGCAGCATGATGTCGTACACCATTTGTTTCTAAATGTCTGAAACGGAATATTAATGCGACTGTAATGCACCTATTTGGCATATTTTTATCGCTTCATAATGATCATGAAAGGTACGAAGTGTCCATTCGATTTTGCGTCAATTTCTCATATTTAAATCATCACCGTACATACACCCATTCGGAATGCTGCTAATAAGGTCATTGACATCGACAGCCGCTGATAGTATTTGTACACTTGTATTTTTAAATGTATACCTAGTTGTATCTTGACTGACAAGAGGAAAAAGTACGTTATTTACCAAGACATTTGGCGGTAATCAAAATAAGTACAAAATACGTCATGCATGGAGTCATGCAAAAAAGATGCTACAACTTATCGATTCAGTGTCCATTTGTTGCATCATACATCATGTACGGGTGTACTCGTTATTTATGCCATGTGTCACGAAAATTATTTTTACATAAAAGATGTTCTATATAATATATTACTTGCTTATTATTAGCGTACCTCACCGTCTTCATCGGAAAAGGCACGTAGACAATATATACACACACATACACACACGATCACGAACATGCCTACCAGGTTTCTCGCGGTTGTAGGTGCTATCCTGCTACTAGTGGTAAATGTCAGCATTACATATTTTGTGATGAAGTGAAACGAAGAATAATACATCTTCCGCTGGATTTTTATGCCTTCTGCCAATGTTCGAGTTGATGCTTGATACTAAAAATAAACATTTATTCTCTTCCTCTCCGCCGAGCTTTTTTCGCTTCTTTGCACCCTTCATCGCAGACTAATATCCTCTCTCTCTCTCTCACTCACTCTCTCGGTTTCCCTTTCTCTCCCACCACTACGTTCCTTGTCACACGGACGCAACATTATGTTACCTTTCTTCTTCTCTATTACAGATAATACTGGTGATATTGACGACAATAAGGTAGGTAGGTTGCCCACCTAAGTTGTCGCATCGTAATGAACATCATCGCCGTCCTCGTCATATTGAATATCTGTTGTGTGTACAATGAACAAAGAGGAAATGACTTCTCTTGTCCTCGCTTAAAATAGAACAAACCAAAAACCTATCACCCTCAACCAAAACAAAAAAAACGAGATGGTGTTGGTGTGATATGTTCCTGTTGTTGTTGTCGTTGTTATTTTGCTTGTGTCATTTCCTACCATGACTCTCGACTTATTGTTAGTTGGTTGGGAACATTGCCGCTTTTTGGGTATAAACTATCGACGTGTGCGTAAGGACTTTCAGAAACCAACACACATCGGCAAGAAATAAAACGGTATTATCTTTTATCTTTTTGTGTGTTGTATCAGGTGGTATAGGGTGATGCGTTCGGGGATCGATACAATCCGCTAAAATTACCAACGGCAGACGGCAATATTCAAGATGATTTTATTCCTTACGCTATGTCATATGCACACACAAACACACAACTGTTCACACAATCCCGTGTTCTTTCCGCATTATATTTTCCTGCGTAATAATGATCATCGTCCCAAACTACATGCTACTATGTAACCTCAGCACAACCATGTTGTCGTATTTTTTAAAATACAAAAAAACCTGTAGTAAACTATCTAAACGTACAGTCCTGCAAAATAAGCAGATGTTTACCAAATATGAAATATATTTGCAAAATCCAATATGATGTAAAAACTATCCTACTGTAAACCTCGTCTTACTTGGTTGGTGTTGCTTTCCATGAATACATAAATGTAAAAACCGCCGTGTAGGAGAGTTCTGATGAAAATGACGATGACTATGACGATGATGATCCGATATGATGCTCATATTTGCATTCCGCATGTTTCGCTCGTGTACACCCACACACACACGCGCTTACGTTTCTCTTTTCTTAAAATTTCCTATTTACCGTGAGAAATTTTCGAACAAAGTGGGTAGTTGTGTAGTCCGTTGTATAGAAGTAACCGTCTGAGAATATACCGCCCCAATTTAAGCCTTTAAATTGTGTGTTTAAGGCGCCC
>JAHZNE010001049.1:0-35795 GCA_027744055.1 Callyntrura sp. NNG-2020 | reverse complement strand
TTTTGGAATTTGAAAAGCATCATATTTTTGATGTTATTATTTATTTTATTGCTTACTTTTTCCTTTTAAATATAACATAAATGAATGTATAGATACGAATAATTAACGAAGACATAAACCACATCAGTAGCAAAGATGTGTGTGTATGTCTGTATGGACTAAAAATTCATCAACCCAATAAAGATTAATTTATGCTAGGCTATTTCACGAAACGTTAAGAACAAAACACCAAAAAGGATTTAATTAAATCGAATTGATTGGATTGATTATGGATCATTGATTAAATATTTTTCATTCAATCAAGCTTAATTGTAATTAGGGCAAACGGTCAATTACTAGTAGGCACTGATGGTGGCAGTATTAATGAATGAAGAAGTATACAAAGCATCGCACGATAGTGATTAGTCATTTCATCAAAATAATATGCATCCTTTGATGATAGTCATTTGCATATTAAAACCTGAATGAAGCTGAGACTGTGTCCAATATTTCGCACCTCGCACGTCTTTCAATACCCTAGTTGTTGTAAACTTTCATACGTACATTGCACACAGCGTTTATTCATGTCATTATGCAAATGGCCTGTTTTAATTTTTTATCATAAATCACGACTCATGATTCATGATGACGGCTAGCGGCTGTACTTAAAACTTGACAATTAATCGGATCCTCCCAAACTACATGCTTATCAAAAAACCTTCAAGTTAAATCGTAAACATTTATGATTGTCTACTAATGTATCTTGAACGGGGGATGTAATAATAATAACAATAATAATACATTTAGGATCTCCCATTTACCCAGTTATGCTTTCTGGCCCATTTCTGCGATAGTGGGAAAAATTATGTCATGGTACAAGCAGAACCCTCCGTGGCAGCAGCACACTCATCCGTACTTGAGCAAATACCACCACAATGTAATTTTTAACATCTAACTTGTCGAGTTAATTTTCTTGCCGGCAATGAAATATGGTTACTGACCAATTCGTGTGACTGCTAGGATTACTCATAAATCTAAATGCTCTTCTAGTAGAACTCCTAACCAAAAAAACAACTCGTCATAATATCTATCCAGCTAAGGTATAGCAATTCCATAATTTCAACGAGACCACTACTATCATTCGTAACCATTGTAGCTTGTATCGATCAGAGTTGTATGCGGCGACAAAAATGGCATAAGACGCGAGACACGCCATATTATTATTATTATCTTCCCCGTCATTCCTCATCCGCAGGAAATCAAACGTTTGCAGGAATAGGAAAACTATTAACTTTTGCCAGCACAAGAGGGGAAGGGATCCTTACTGCTGACATGGATAATTATAAGGCATAAACAAGCTCACGCAACGTGATGCTAGGAGAACCAATCTTGTCTTTTGTCGTTTTTATCGTCTCTCTGGTATACATATATGTGGACTATGGACGTCTGGTCCAAACCAGAATAGAAGAGACAAGAAGCAACGGTGCAGTATTCCGCATGCCCATGCTCGATGAAATGCAATATAATCTATCCATACGCAAATTATTAATGGTTTGCAGGCTCAACGTGTGGAGTAGGCTGCACTCATCAATATGTGTGTTTTACTGATGATCTGGTACACGCAGTTTGTTTTTGATACAAAGATAGAAGATGTGAGCATTTTGTGGCCAGGCCAGAGTGTGGAAGGATGTGAACTATAGCGGCAGTGATCATCATCATCACCATTATCATCGTCATGTCATAATAGCGGCTAACCGTCATGTATCACCAGCCATGCATTCAAGTGCAAGCAGGTACGTAGGTAGTACGCACACAGAGAATCTATTTAACAAGATGCTTCTCAGGATGCAAAATCAGGTTTGGAAGATTAGTAAAAATTCTTCAAGATGTTTTGTGACTACGTAGCCTGACCAACGTTTCCATATACAAAGTACTATAGTTTTTTGTGGTCAGCTTTACTGATGAGCCTATATGATGCTTAACTGAACATGATTATGCAACTTTTGTTCCTCAAGGTAAACATTTTTTAGTTGATGCGGCACCTTCTGTCTGACTACTACTACTACTGCTACCAACCAACCACCACATTACTTGTTGTCGTATATGGCTATAAAGTGCCTAAATAAGCGTAGATGTAGGATTAATATAGGTGAGCATAATAGGATCGTCCTCGACAGAGACCAGGTCAAACCCTTCCAAATTTCTAAGGTAAATCAACGTTAGACGAACTTGTATACAGATATAAATGAAATGATTATTACCAATTACCTATTGCTACAATGACAATGTAGAGGAGGAAAGGGATCCTAGAGCGTTGGAGGGCTGTCGACTAGTAAAGCAGCGCGGATGGTGATGATGATGCTGGTTGGTAGTACAGGTATTGGATGGATATAGTGAACGTATTGTCAATGTAATTTGGTCGTAACCGGTGGTGGTGGTGGTGCCCTAATTTTTTCCAAAACTTTGGCTTAAAGCTATGAAATTGACAATTTGTTGGTGCGTGCGTTTTGCTCAAATTTTCATTTTATTTATTGCCAGTATTGTGTAAAACGTCATTTGTTATTATTTCTTCGTAAAATCAAGAGTGTTGTTTCAGTGCACCTTGTTCAATTTGCTATAATTAATTTCGTCGTCGTTCGCGTACGTACGTTTTTCATGCTCATTTGACTTGAATGATATGCCATGTCAGCCATGTGATTGCTGATCGCTGATTAGTTTTAAATTGTTCTTTTGTCACACAACAGGGAATTATACTATTGCAAATGGCAATACAATATAATTGCTTTATTACGTAGATGAAATGATATCAGTAAATTGGTCTTTGCAGGCGACAGATCGTCTGTCTGTCTGCCCATGCCGCTTATTAATTATTATTAACTGGACGGTTTGATTCATACAAATTTCAGTAAAGTCGGCACGGATCGGTAGTAGGATGCCCTGACGAACTTGATTATATATCTCTCTAATATACCTCAGGGGAATGTGGAAGAATTTTAAAAGATCGTCCATCTCCATGTCTCTCCGGCGATTATCCCGAGAACGCATAGGGCTGAAATTTTTAAATTCTACTGTATACTCTCAGCTTCGTACTTGTTTGTGAACCCCTGCCGTATACATCCCAAATCCACAAGGGTGTCACGCAGGTCAATTTTCAAAATTTCTACAGATCTGATGATGAATTATGAAGATAGGAGCTAAATAATAAATATTATTTAACAAATTATTACTCAAAACTTTACCTCTATTTACATCTGTGACACAATTTCTATCTGTAGGCGGCATTAAATATTTAGCGATATTTTGCTTTTAAAGCTGAGGCGGCAGCCGATGGCTGAAGCTCCCATTGTATGGAGTGGGAGTTGTAAGGGATTAGTAATTTCAAGAGCTCATCATCATAGTATATAAACGAACATGATGTACTGCGGCACACCGAAACGAGATGTTTTACTAATAAAAGAGTTTTAAATAATCGCTTTTGCTACTTAAGTACATGCCAGATTGCTGGTTTTGATGCAGATTATATCAATAAATGCTCATTTTAAATCTCATAACGAGCTAAGTACTGTCAACTTCTACTGCGCTGTTATTCCTGCAATAATTGTAGTGAATTTAATTTAATGCGTATGGAGACACAAATTCGGGATAAGTACCTTCAAATATCGCTGTAGAATGCACTATCCTTATGCAACATATTTTAACTTACGATTAGTCTGCAGATATGTGTAGGTAACACGAGACGTCACGACAATTGATTGTTATCGTCATCATTTCGGTAATCATTACGCGTACGTATAATATAATATGACATTGAAAATTTTGGTGCTGTGCATCCCCTCATGGCGTTAATATGTTTACCAGATGCTCGAATATTTTTCTAATTTATGTAGCAACAGCAGCACCAAGACCAAAGCAGGTGCGTAGTGCGTACTGCGCGTGGGTTATAGTACATGGTACAAGTACAACGCGTGAGTCATGTAGAGTTGGATGCTTAACTTGCTACGATTTGCTGATTGACCTAGTCCGGTGACCCAAATTGAAGGGTCCGCCAAGCTGTACTGCCGTATCTCACTGACATTCAAGAAAGGAAGATGATATATTACAGCGGTGTGATTAAACCGTGCTTCCTGAAGAATATATTCATTGTTCATTATGGACATGTGTACCTGTACGTGTGTTATGTTTAGTTTATCTTGGATTTTGAAGATCAATAGATTTCAGAATTGCGTTAATGCACGAGGAGATAGCAGGCGTCATTACATTCCAATTTTGCCTTTCATTTATGGCAAGAAGCCAAATTCCAAATTTACTCAAATCGAACCTTCTCCACGTATTGCTGTTGGTTTGTGGACACCTTCCGTAATTAAAATAAAGAAAATATTTTATAATGTATATATATCCAATTTTCTTCATGCAAATTTAGAATCCAGCGATCTCCCAAACTTATTGAAGCTTATCAATGAAATTAGCTTTAAAAAACCAGATGCCGTTTGCAGAGAATTTCATTTATTTCAAATCCATGTTTTACAATGTCATTTTTCCATCTACATTTCATTTTACAGGCTTTATGGGAACTGTTAATACATAAAAGATTTCAAAATAATGTCATATAATAATAATTGTAACTACCACTAGACATACTACCTGGCATAGGTTCAAAGTAGTGGTTTTGTCTAAAACCTCGGCATATAACAATATTGCTGAATTTATATGAATGGATTGTAGATTTAGGATTATTATGTGTCCATTCAAGCATTGATTATTATTCATTCTTACAAGCCATTGATTTTAGTTGGTTGGTGCTGTTTGCAACTCTGGTTGAGATGATAAAAGCAAGATTTCATTGTAATACACATATCTATAATACATATATGGAAAATTCATAGGCCTAATTGATGCCAGTGACCTTCACCTTCCATGCTATGCGTTTGGAAATTCAAAATGTTTAAATGCCGTGTACGCAATTTATTAATCGATATTATCAACTCAGAGAGCTTCAATCATAATCTTTGTATTACAAGAATACTTCTGGGGGATTCGAAACACAAAACAGTGCTGCCAGACAAACGAAAGGTACTTTGCGTAAACATTTCTACATTACTCCTGCACTAGAGTTGTAGGTGTGGGATTTTCCAAACAAAATTAATGAAAGAACCCGTATTGTACTAGAATACAGAGAAATACATAGAAAATCAATGTACAGAGAAAATAATCAGAATCTTGCATGTACATTTTAAAATAATTAAATGTACAGAGTAGTAGAAAATTGACTTTTGTATTGAGAGATGCATGTGGTTTCAAATAGATAAAAATATTTCTATAATCAAAGCCATTATGTTTAAAAAACCATAAATGCGAGCAGGTTACATATCTTTGGCGTAAAACAAAAACTCAAGCAGTAATGCAGTATATGCCGTAAAATTCAGGTGCGCTGTTACGTTCATTTAGTAGAAAGCACAGAAAGTTTCTTTCGAATTGGAGCAGTTCTGAATCCAACATAGATATTCCAATTAAATGGAAAACTTCGTGATATATCATCGACGTTGTCACGCGGAATGAAAATACGGGGGCACGTCCCCCAAAGTGCATCTATGATTTTGATCTTAAAAATTGTGACAATTACGCATTTCCAGTTGTTCCGTAGCTTTCTACTGTTTACTGTAACTGTCTCTGGCGTATTAACACAACTATGTTTACTTACGAACGATTAATTGCAATAATTGTGCCCATACTGTTTGCTATATACAAAGCCTCGAATAATTACATTAATAATTAAAAGTTTTCCCCACCAACATTAATTTGGTAAAAATATTCCATGCAAAGAAGATGGAATATGACTCTTAAACTTCGCTCGGGCCACCTCCGTCCATGTTTTTGCATCCAGCATGATTATAAAGTCGTCGTGATCCATGCGCCTGTCTGTAAGTGCAAAAATAACCACTCCATCGTCTTCATTAACTCCTTTAGGATCTGGAACAAAGAACGGCTCCCCGGGAGTTGTGAACTCATGTAATTTCCATTTAAGAACCTCTTTGGTTTCTAAGTCCACTTTGCAAACGGAATGGGAATACTCATGCTCGTGAACACTGCCTGCTGCGTAAATGTATCGAGCTTTTCGCCCAAAATATTTCTTGTTCATAGTTGGAAGATCAATCCCACAACCCGTGAATTTTTCTCCAGTCAATATAACCTTATTACCACTTCGTACTGCAGTACATGTTGTGTTAATTCCGTTGACTAAATTTAAATTTTCCCGAATGTTTGCCACTTTTAAGTCCGGAATGATTGGAAGAACAAATCGTTGAATAAATGGTAGGTCCACTGGTAACTTGGAATCGTTTCGTAAATTTGTCATCATCATTGTGTCAAGAACGTTCGGAGAATCATAAGTAAAAATATCCAAGATAACCTAATATTTTAAAGAAATCATTATAAATCAATCCAAATTTTAACAAATCAAATATCATTTTCAACAATCAACTCAATGCGCTGTACCTGATTTGCCTCTTCGTAGCAATTTGCAAAATGAAGATAGTAAAATGCTTTTGCTGTGAAAAATTCTGTCTTAAGAAGTTTTCCTGTTTTCTTTTCTACGAGCAAGATTCTGTTCTTCTCTTCAGGTTTCCATTCCAGCCAATCTATAAACGATACACACAAACAAAACCATTACTCGCTGATTGCTGATACGAACGCTCGTAAGATGGCAAGCGTTGTCCCTTGTTGGTGATTCTAGTTTCCGCAAAATACAATAGTAGTACTATAACTTGTATCATACAATGAGTAATAAAAGTGTACCTTTGAGCACATCACCCTTCATTAAAGAAGCGGCAATTCGTTTAACACTAACAGTGTACGGCTGCTCCACGAATATTAAATAATTTTCCGTCATCCCAAAACTGTGAGCCGTTCTGATAATCAAGAAATGTAATGACGAAACCACCATTATACGCATGCAACAAAAATTGTATAAACAGTATAGTAGTGCGTGGGTATTTTTATTATCGTCAGTGAAAATCTGAATTATATGTATCAAGTTACCCCATTTGTCCACTCCAACGAGGCGATAGCGTAGTAATAATTTTGGAATTTTTCATCATTTCTTCAGAAGTTTTGGCATACGGAATTCTGAGCAAATGGTACTTCATACCTGTAGCTCCGACACTGAAACCTGGAAAAATTTCCATGCAGAATTTTGTTATGGTACATATAGTTCAACTTTTCTGTTGACAAGACCCGTTTTTCTTGACGTACCTATGTTATACACGTCGCCATTTGTGTCAGTTAATGGATGAGCACAATGTCCATTGATATTGAATAGTTTACTTGTATCGCAACGACATTCAACAGTCATTTTGGATGAGTAGATCTTGTGGAAGAATTGTGTATCACAGGTGGCAAATAAATCCTGACCAAGCTGAAAGAAACTACAGTACGAGTTGTCTGTAAATTCTGGAAGCTGTGAAATAAATAAGTTCAATGTCAAGAACTAAAATTGTGTTGTATCCAAAAGTTACTCAAAAGCTGTTATAAAGATGCATTCATTACCAGGGTAGAAATGACTCTGGAGAAGAACCCTTTTTTCGGGTCCATGTGTGCCCGAGTTCCGAACTCATTTATAGCTGGCTTTTGCAATGCCATGGCCTTCTTGTACGCCTCGGACTGGACATATTTCTTTTCAAAATTAATTGTATCTTCCGTGATTTCAAATTTAGAGATGAGCCCATACCCTTCAATCATTCAAATCAGATTAAGGCGAATGACTTTCCAGTACGACAGAAATTCCTTTGGAAAATTTACTATACATAATAATAGGCATACCATCAAGCCAATGATTAACAGTGAAATCGTTGAAATCAAATTTAGACGGACCAACCCGTAAGTATTTTCCTCCAGCAATGTAGGGTGGTATGGTACCTGTAAATTATCAAGAAAACCATGTCATGCAGAGATAGTTCTTGTAATGATGTACCATAATAAAAATATATTTTTAAGAGCAAATTAAGGTAAAAATCGGATAAACAACCAAGGACAAAAGTTTTGATGATGCAAAATAAATTGGTAATAGGAATGTCGAAATATAATATAACAAAAGAAACAAGAAACTACGCAATCTTTCTTTGGTAATGAACAGAAGAGTGTAAGACGATGACTTAAATCGTTAAATCACCGTCCATTCCATTGTCCTGAAATCTATTTGTTTCTTTCCACTCTCCAGCGTTCTCGTTTTTGCACAGTCATTGCTAATTGCATCTTGTATAGAATATCATGCAATTTGAAACTTAAGATGGAGAGAACAAAAGTTTCCTCTTTAATTGTAAGTTGTCTCCCCTGAATAATTTTGGGAGATTCCTGTTCTAGCTGTCATTGCGGTGTCGCAACACACACACACAGGTTTTGAATAATGCTATCCTTTCGTCCAAAGTACTTTATCTCATCTACTACGTCTTGGATCTCAATGTCAGTCTTAAAACATTCAAATCACGCTTGAATTGCATGTTACAAGTGTTTCATACAAAACAACGTTTTTTGCCTCGTATTGTGCTATTTGTATTGGTGTGGTATCTCTTCAGGTTGCGTAACGCATGCGATCCCATGCATGGGCCGAAACGAATTCGGCTATTTTACGTACCACAGCAAGGTTAAAGTAGTCGAAAGCGATAACTAAATTATGATGATGATGACGATAGGACAACTAAGCACACTCGGTTTGGTGTGAGGATATTTATTATGAGTATTATATTATGTTAAATGCAACAAAATAACGAATAAGCCAGTTGTCCGTTTTATCAGAATTCGATGGAAAGTTTCCCAAGCACAAGAGCATGCACATACAATTCTTTTGAAACCTGCTTCGATGTTCTGGTAATGCAACGGAGTTATATGATGGGATACAACCAGGAAGAACGCTCTGGGAGAAAACGATAAGGAACTTGATATCTCAAAGTTCATTCCAGGATGCAATTACGCAATGATGTCACGTCATGCTACATGTTACACACACAGTCAGTTCGTTTTAGTATCTCCATAAATGTGCATCCATTCTCTATCTAATACAGGAGCATTTGACAAGTAATATAATGGTTATGCTTACAATAATCACAGGGTGGACGTCTTGAATATTTTGGGCGTACTAAGTAAATTTTGATAAGTAGGGGGCAATAAAGATAATGACATCCTTTACCGTCCCTATTTACCGCTAGTAATGCATACAGTAATATTTAAAAAAGGAATTGCACTATTATATCTACACCAACCTTCGACCTTGGCTTCTTCTGGTTCCTGGCTTTCTTCAGCCGTTATCCATAATTTATTTACGCCATTGTCGTCCGGCGTAATGGAAAGCTTGTCAACGCTGATTCCAGGCATGACTTCCTATCTCCTTTATGTGTTCCCTGCTAAATAAACATCACAACTTTAACTTTGACCTACGTTAGTATTTATATGCAACTTAGTAAACTGAGGCAAAATAAAAAATGGGACACCCATTAGACCCTAGACCATTGACTAATAAAAAACACTTAGAAATCAAATTAAATTAATAAAAAATACCATCAACCTTAGAAGTAGGGTCCCTTATAAAAGTAATAATGATGAGTAAAGGTTTTATTCGAAATTCTAAGTTTCATGTGTTCTTACCAGTGCAGTATGATGTCCAAACGCTTATTTTATGACCGTTCGACACGTTACACTTTTAAAAAGTTATTTTTGTACTTCCAGATACACTGAACGGATTGTTGAAAAACAACTTTGGATTACAATCACTATAGTATGTTATATGTAACTTAGTAAACTGAGGCAAAATAAAAAATGGGACACCCATTAGACCCTAGACCATTGACTAATAAAAAACACTTAGAAATCAAATTAAATTAATAAAAATACCATCAACCTTAGAAGTAGGGTCCCTTATAAAAGTAATAATGATGAGTAAAGGCTTTATTCGAAATTCTAAGTTTTGTGTGTTCTTACCAGTGCAGTATGATGTCCAAACGCTTATTTTATGACCGTTCGACACTTTACACTTTTAAAAAGTTATTTTTGTACTTCCAGATACACTGAACGGATTGTTGAAAAACAACTTTGGATTACAATCACTATAATATGACCGAAACCGTAAAAAGTGTTCAGACGATAGTCGATGTCACAAAATAGAGGTGTCAGGTGTCACCAGCACTGTTTTCCGAACAAAATCGTAGCAACTTGCTTCTGCACTATAGTTTGCACCCCTATACGCCAAGCAGGTTTCAACTTAAAATTTGTTCTCCAGGAGTAGGAACTTCTCGCCTCGGAATCCTCTATGGAACTGGCAAAACAATCTATTCTGACGAGTTTTAAAGTACGGACCCCAATTATGACGAAGCAGTTTCTTGTTCCTCGTATTATATTTCTCATGCCCATACATATTATTATCATTACAGCAGGCGCATTGTGAGCACGATAAGTGTAGGGATGCACGCAATGATGACAGCAAGGGTTTCATTTTTTAAAGCGTTTACAGCACAGTGGTCCCAGAGAATTTCTTTATTAGCTGGCGGAGAGTTGTGGAGTGGATTCTTTTAAGAGATCTCCTTACTTTGTGGGCACGTTTACATACTTTTTGTCCATTTTAATTAAATCAAAGCCGAGCTCTTATGTCGAACTTGTACAGTTTCTTAAAAGCAAAGCCGTGCTGTATAGCCGAGCCGCGGGGCGTTAGTTGTTGACCGCCCTTATAATTGCATGATGAAAATGTACAAATGGAAGACTTCTCTTCTCACTTAAAAGCTATAAAGAGTATAAAGATACAAAGGCCCAGATTCGTGGAAATACTTTTGTATGTTCCCTTTTTTAGATAAGAGTTTATCGTAAAATAACCGTGCAATGATTTTTCAACCTTTGAGACAGTCCAAAAGCTACTGTGTCAATACGATATACAAACTAGGAAAACGTTTATCAAGCAGTAATATAAGTGCATGCCACACTGCAGCTATACCAGGTTTTAGGTGGCATATAACGGTTAATTGCTGCAGTTTTCTTGTAGAGGTAACTATCCGATGCACCAAGACAATCCTGATGGATGCTATAACGAAGGACATGAAGTCGGAAAAATGTAATAAAATGTGTGTTCTTGAATGCCATACTAACCTAATATTAGCAGAGCTGAAATTTTGGAATTTTTAAAAATCACTCAAGTGTTCAAAACGTCACGATCGCATATGTGACTATGCCTATTTAGTCGCGCTGCATTCATTTTGTTAAAGTCTTTCAAGTTTAAGTGTCGTTGCATTAACCTTAATGACATCTCAGCTCAATAATACATATCCTAGGTTGTGCTAGATTTAAGGTAT
Source organism: Callyntrura sp. NNG-2020 (assembly GCA_027744055.1). NCBI lineage: Eukaryota > Metazoa > Arthropoda > Collembola > Entomobryomorpha > Paronellidae > Callyntrura > Callyntrura sp. NNG-2020. The sequence continues at coordinate 24,492 of JAHZNE010001049.1, read as the reverse complement.
TTTACGAGTATTCAATATTTTGTCAAACTAAAATTGTTGATATTATTTCACAAATTCATTAACGAATGACATTGAACAAGGCATCACAATGTCACATCTTATGGTCCCCAAGTTTGGGTGGAAAACCCTTCAGTCACTATGTGCTGATGTAATGCTGCTAACTTTAGTACATGTATGTATTATTTTGGAAATTATTGTTGTTTTGTTATAATTACATCAAAACAGTGACATGCGTTTGATGGTACTGGGAAGTACATGCTTCAAAAGCAATGTCGCTTTTGGCACATAAACATAACCGACCATATTGCTAAGACATTGCTAAGAACCAAGTGAGAAGTTCAAGAATGACGATATACAGACTTGAGTAACTATTTCTGTGTAGTTTTTACTAAAGACAATCCCAGTTGTGAATAAGATTGGCTAGAGGGAATTCCCAGGTTTTTTTCTTCGTAATTTCAGAATGAAATCTCACTGATCGCGAATGAGGTCTGTGAGTGGCTTGAGTCAATTGAATATAACAATACGAATATTCTATATTTCGTTCATCACGTTCTATTATTACATTGTCAATATGTGGTTTATTATTTTCACGTGGTGTTGAATGCTGATAGGATCATAGTAAGCACCGTATATTTAATGTACATAAATCGTGAGAAAAAGTTATTGCAATTTAAGTTGATGATACGGCTGGAATAAACTTTAAGTTTAAAATGCTGGTTCTTGTTCAAGGCTAAATCATCATGTGTTTTACTTGTGTAGGCGAGATCAGTAAGTAAGCCATTCAGGACAGCAGCAGAAGTGACTTAATAATGGTCAGTAAAAATATGCATACTTTTATATACAGTTCTACAGTTACACTGACAGGCACATTCTTTCTTTTCTTACATACATATTACCCGTTTAATGTATGGTTAGTGCTCGAACAAAAATAATTGAATAAACAGGTACCGTATTTCGCATTTCTTACGTTATATGGCGAACGATATCTAACGCGTATGGCTTGTGACTGGTCCAATTTCAAATCACAATAATCTTTTTGCTTAACCATGTTTCATCAACCGGTCCATCTTAAAGTAATAAATCATGGGATTGTATAGTGGAGCAATGATTTTATTATTAATTTTACAACTCACTTAGTCAAAATTAAAGAGTTTACTATTGTATTAGGCATTGCACTTTGCCCTGTGCAAGATTCAATCAAAACCAATTGCAAATGTTTTAACTATACGATAGGTGTATGAAAGATATTTTTAAAATCAAACTCGAATTATAGAAGGAAGCTGCTGTAATTTGGAGTTTCACGTTCTTTATAAAAGTTTATTATAGTGATGGCTCAGATGGCTGGTGAAAAGCCAAGGAAAACACGATTGAAATGCCCAAAATTCCAATAATTAGTTAATTTCTTACACAACCGCATGAATTGTGAACTCACCTATCTCTTCGACAATACCACATAATACCATTACATAATTAATTGAATTTGATTAAACATACCTACACCTACATACTCTACTGGTACACAACAAAACGAATGGTGGAGCAATACTACATATTAAAAAAGATTTAAACATGAAAGGATAAGTCAAGAATAAATTACCCAACATACATTATTAAATCTTTACATGTAAAAACAAAATTTCAACATCAGAATCTTTAACTATGCCCAGAATGAGCTGGCATTTGTTGTATAATAACAAAAAAACTAGTCATTATTTAGTATTACAATGAAAATTTTAAAATGCAATTCTTGTATACAATCAAAAATGGCATATAATAATTATTATTATCCAATTATTGGATTTTCCTTTAATCGAATCTAACAATAAAAATTTAATACACAGTAATTCTCAGCGTAGACAGAAAATGTTATGATAGAAATGGATGCTTTAAACAGTCTTCTGCAGTTGCTCTTAAGGTCCAGTCGTATGTAAGCATGGGAGTAATAAAATCTGAAAACTCGCAAGCTTCAGGTTCCGTCCATTCATATTTTTCAAGGAGCACCTGAAAAAGATTCCAAGGTTTTAGATCTTTTATATGGCGCAGCTTTCCTTTACGATCAAAAACATCATGGGAATATTTTCCGGACAAAGCGATCCTACGAGGAACGGAACCAATAAGTTCGATGATATGAGCACAGTGATCTTCATCCCGGGAATAATTTTCTCCCGACGATGGGTTAAACAAGTAGTCACCAGTGGCTAATTCAAATGCAATACATGCAACACTCCAAATATCACTTTGAGGTCCGTACCCTGCTCCTATAATTACTTCAAAACTTCGGTACTGGCGGGTTTGGATATCGTCTGTAAAATGTCGGTCAGTATAACAAGCGTTTCCCAAATCAGCTATTTTAATACGAATATTACTACAAATCTCTTTTGATGGATCTGGAATCATTTCATAGGGTTGTAATTCTCCTATTTCTTCCATTTTTACTAGTTCAGCTGTGGAATAATTTGTGTTGGAATTCGAATCACCAGCAGCACCTTCCTCTTCTATTCTTTCGTTTGTTGCGAAGTCATCTTCGGGCGCCTGTAAGTTTTGCCGCTGCTCTAGTAGCTGTTGACGTTTTTTAGCTTTAGCTTTTAATTTCTTTTTCTTATTTCTGGTCATCGGACCAGCGCTTTCCTCACTTCTTTCAAATGGAGTAGGATACACCTTCCTTTTTACTTTCTCTGGCAAATTACAGACAGCATGTGGCGGATATTCCACCTTTAGTCGATCCCAAAGTTTTGCCTCTTCGTGTAAATATGTTGAACTTCTTCTTGCTCCTCCCCGTCCTCTTTCAAATCGGATTTGGATTCGCTGTCGCTGTCTACGGTAGCGTACTCAGATTCTCCGTCAGCATCCTCCTCTTCTGTTTCCGATGTCCAAGAGTCAGAACTGCTATCTGAAGAGTAATCTCTTGAGGAATTACTGCTCCGTCGTCGAACGGTCTCCTTTTTAGTTTTCTGATTTATCTTCCGTTTCCTCTTTTGGTTGACCTTCACACGAAGTGCTTGTAAACGTCGGTTTACCACAGTCGAGGACGGTGCCTTATCCATTTTATATTCTATAAAACAATCAGAAATCGTGGAAATTATACACATTATCACATTATTATATACACTTACACTTGGACACATACCCTGATTTTTATATCTTAGATTTGGCGTAATATATCTTATATGCTAAGTAAAAGGATTTATGACCTTGAATTATTTTTTACGTCGAGTTACCCGAAAAAACGTTCACTCCATTTTAAATATTTCATTTCAAACCTATGCTCAGAAACTACTTGAAATATTTTTTGGAGGCGCATAATTATAACATTTTGTCCTGCTCTTCAGGCTTTATGTTTGGACTATTGTAACAAGATTTGGTTTTCTTTGTGCATCAAAGAAAAGTGAATTTGTATAAAAGAGCATATGGGAATTCGCATATGAAAATATGAAAATAAATGGTGGCAGAGCATGAATCATGTGTGTAATAATAATAATTGGAGGTGACAAGCGTCAATGGGCAAGGCAAGGAAATGCATGTAGATCTAGATCCATCATACTCCGTTAAATACCCAGTAAATCCCCAGAAACATAAGCAGTGCGGTGGTGGTGGGGGCGAAAGAATGCACGTTGATACGATTACAGTCACATAATCCAAACAATCTAGATATTTGTCCTGGTTTTTTGATGATGACAGCAGCAACAGCAACTGCATGAACCACAACTGCAACTTATGACATTCATATAATTATTCATTTTAATACAAATTGCACAGCACTGTGACATAAATTACTTGTCCTGCATCTATAAGAGTAAGTAAAACGTACGAAGTGTGATGTTGAGATGCCGAGTACATTTGCCATGCATTACGAAGAATACGTTTTCTGTTGATGTAACGCTTTTTTACTGAAAATTCCTTCTTTTACTACACACGCTCAAATGCTTCTCACTAATTCGTGCAAAAATGTGGAGCAGATATTCCAAAGGAAAATTTGTTTATGTGTACCAGCGCTACGCCACTGTGTGACTGTGTGTACAGAAAAAAGATCGGTCTAAAAATAGAAATTGGCGAAAGGCCGCATAAAATGCAAGAGCAGGCAGACATGCAAAATATAATTCTTAATACTTCTAAGCAAAAATGAAAATCACCCTGCATTTAATTGAAACAACAGAGACACGTTATCTTATTCCTATTCTACACTGCCGATTTAAAACTGGATAAAAATCAGAAGTAAAACTGAAAACGACTGATGGAAGTCATTATTTGATGAACCTAATCTTCAACAACTGCAGTTTGATAACACTCAATAACAATTCTAATTCCTGTTCCCAATAACTTTTGCGCTAAAGATAAAGTAAAGTCAAGTGTCAAGTTCTGTGTTGAATTAAAGTGGCTATCTGAAATGCGAAATTAAGAAAATCTTTTTAAATTCAATTTATTTTAAAACGAAACTTACAATGGGTGAAACCTTATTAAAATCGTCATCTGTAAACGTCGACCCTTGGCAGCTGGCACAACGGACTAACCAGCAAAAGTGGTCGTACGTGTGGAAAAATGAACTATACTCAGATGTTATATTTAAAGTGGGAGAAAATCAAGATGTGATTTCCAGTCACCGCATCATTCTAATAATTAACTCTCCAGTTTTTGAAACGATGCTGAGTCACCGGTGGTCAAAGGGGGCGGGAGTTACAAAGGAGCAAACGGAAATTTTACTCCCTGAAGAGAACACAGAACTGTTCAAGATTTTTCTTGAATTTATGTACACTGGCAATGTAAATTTGGAACCGAAAGAGGCAGACCCAATAATATCTGTACTTCTACTTGGTAAAAAATATTTGTGCCCTATGCTCGTGGATAAATGTACAGACCTATTGAAAGAATCCTTGTCCTTACAAAATGTCATGCAAATTTACCAGGCTGCCGACATGCTTGACAATGAAGAATTACAGAAGACAGTGGAGCGGTACATGCTTGACAATGCCAGCCCTCTAATTGAATCTGGAGAATTTAAGAAATTGACAAAAAAAGATCTCATGAAGTTACTGTCGAGTGATGAATTGAACGTGGCAGAGATTGAACTCTTCAACGCTGTTTACGAGTGGGCGGAGATGGAGTGTGAACGAAAGGGTATCGAAATTTCTGAAGTGGCAAAAGTTCTTGACGACATCTTACCTTTGATAAGATTTCCTAGTATGAGCACAGAAGATTTTTCTTGTGTAGTCGTTTCAAAAAATATTCTTCCCTTAGAGGACACTGTGAATGTCTTTCGATTTTTGACGACACCGCCCGAAAAAAGAGAACAGTTTGAAAGTACCCTAAATCTAAAATTTAATCCGCGGAAAAGAAATTTGAGTTATTTTCTGTACAACCTCCAACGTCTCAAGGGACACGGGTATGACTTTGGCCGCCAGTTTCAAAATATTTGTTTCCAGGCTGACAGGAGTATTCGATTAGTTAGCGTCGGATTTTTTCGTGCCATCGAGGCGAACGCGACGTTAGACGTGGTAGTGAAAATCCAAAATTTTGAGCTGACAGAGACGTTTGCCGAAATTTCGGATAATAGTGTCAAGTGTCCTTCAGCCCAGGATGTGTTCCACGTTCATTTCAAGCAGCCTGTGAAAATTTTGAAGGATCGGTTCTACACAATATCTTACAAGTTACAAGGGAGGGAAACGTTCTACAAAACTGTGGGACAATCCGTTATTGTGGCAAATTGTGGATCCGAAGGAAAAGTGACTTTCACGTTCCGAGAAGCTCTTAGGGACACAGACATGGACCAACTTCCCGAATTATGTTTTCGCTTCTAGGAAAGATGAAAATGCCAATTTTAAGCTATAAGATCGCTTTTATATTTTCATTCGCGTCGTTTTATAAGAATGAAAGATTTGTCGACATACCACGCATACCCCATCTCAATTGAACTGACAATAAATGCAATTTGGTATTTCAAAAGGATTGTTATTACGGACAGATCGTAATCGTAATAAAATCAAAGTTTACATAACCCGTATTTACGTAATAAACACTTAGGGTGATATTAATAATGTGAGGTTTTTCGGTTTTGAGAATGACTCCGCGATTTTGTCATTTAAAAATGCATTGAATGATCGCGGAGTCATTCTCAAACCCGCAAAACCTCGCATTATTAATATCACCCTTAATCGTCTCGGCAGATTCAAACCAATCCGCCCCGAATAAAATAATTTTCCACCGAGAAGAGTACATTTTTTGCTACATTGATCTGATGTGAGTGTGATGATATTATTTTGTATTTCGTAATCTTGTGTAACCTTACATCAATGTGACTACTGTGACTTTAGTCCGCAAGACAAAGGACAATAAAATAATACTTTGATATTATATTTGGATGTTGAAGTCAGTCGGTCGGTTCATCCACACAACTGCGAATACAATGAAGCACATTTTGCAATTGTTTTTCAACTTTTCCATTGTGGCGAAGAGAATAAGGTCAAGGGAGACGTGATCTACGACTACGACGACTAGGACGACTACGAATATTGCCACTTGACGGGGAAAAGAAAGAACGATAAATCGGCTTGAAACAGTATTATTTTAAAATTATTATATTGTGCATACACGTTATGAGATGTAAAAATAAAAATTACGCAGGAATGTGATTGAGTTTGATCACCTAAAAATAAGAAATAATACGCTATTTTTATTATTATATTTTCATTTACGCATATATCATGATTCATATATAATTTGATGAAACGGAAAGCTCTTGCACATTGTATTGTTAGCCAGCTAGAACCAACCGTTAAAATACACAGGGAGTCCCTGCCAGGGACTTTTCATTTTACTCACAGAAAGCCATACAGCAAAAGCCAAACAAAAACTTTCAATGTCAAAGTTTTCACACAAAAATTCATTAATATGAAAAAGGGCTGTTATTATTTTAGGTAAACTAATCAAAGTCAACTATGATACGATATTTTTTTCAAATAGCACCGATTCTTACATCTACTTTTCCTGCAAGAAAATGAAATATTGCGTGCGAGAATTTATGCATATGGTACAAATGGTGTAAAACATTTATTTAAAATACGTAATAAAAAAAGCAAACTAAACTGACTATTAGGGGTTAAAAAACACAACAACACGCGCAAATATGAAAGTTTGCGAGCAAAAAAGTTTACGAACGATCCTTATTCTATTCCGAATGACATAACGTGTGTATGACTCTTAAGCGCTAATAACTGACATTTTCTAACTTTTTGCCATAATTCCACCCATACACTTACACTTCTGCCGATGTTGCTAGACAAGAAAAACTTGACTATCACATCGGAAAGTTCAAGGATCTTCTATCTTCTTTCAGAAATCATTTTAGGGACGGGGAGAGATGCTGCATTATTTTATTACTACACACCTATTACAAAATCTAGTTTTCTAAATGAAAGGTGATTGAAATCTTTATAAAAAAAGATAATGTGCTTGCTACAATTGCCAATTTGCTGTCCGTGACTGCCGTTAAGGACATAATCGGAAGGAAATACAAAGCAGCATAGGAAGAAAATTATCCTGACTACTGTGTCATTTTCATAAGTTTTTATTACTAATGTACAACTAGAAAAAGGTCAGTTCTTTTGTTTTTTTGTAACAGTGTGCTAGCCACTAGTATATTATTGATTTTAAATTTTTCGTAACATTCATCAGCTCCTTTTGGCTTGGGGAACATTATAGTAACAACTTCTAGAATTTCTAGTAGCATAAACATCTTTTTTGGCGTAATTTGTATCGTACTATTGTATATATGATGGATAGGTACTTACACTAACATCTTGATATAGGCTATATAGGTACTATAAAAACTTATAGTCTGTACATGCATTTTTCGTATTTCATTTCTCTTTCATTTGTCAAAAAACTTACTCCCTAAAGGAGCCCTGCCGCGTATGATGGTGTACACTTGTTAAAGTTCACATTTTGAATTTATGTAGTTAAAGTGTGAAGTTTGTTGGCGTCTCGTTGACGTGAGCTGCAGTATTGTTGTGTTGTGGTAATTTAGCTGGCTGGGTGTTCCATTATTTATTTATATTTTCTAGAAAACTCGTTTCCTTATATGTCTTATTATCTCTACATTCTTTGTTTGTGGGATTCATTTTTTTCAAAATTACACTGCAAGGGGACAAGTTAAATCGGTATGTTTAAAAATGCATTACCTTTCTGCTCTATTGAATTATATTGAAAAACAACTGTAAAGTTAATTTACAAACAAAAAGTAGATGATAGGTAATCATTTGTTATTTAAAAGTCATTTTATAATACAATACCACATTTTATGACTGATGCCAAAATTGCTTGCCTTAAATACCTACCTTGTACAATGGACATATATTATGTAACACAGTTGCTGTCAAATTCAAAATAATGCATAATTTTTCTTAAAAATCCACCTCTCCACTCATCAGTTACATGTCATAATTTCTTTTAATAGCCGCCCCTTACCACATAAAATCAACTTGCAATTTACACGCAGCAAGTGCAATCACTGCGATGTTTCTTTGCAGTCGGTGCATAACCTTTGTTTAAAAAGCGGAAGAATACAAGACGCAGAGCTGCCTAACTACCTCGCGTGTCCATATCATTACGTACTTAAATGCTTCACAAGCGCATAATTTTGTTTTTATTTTAAAGTGTGGATGCAATTTTCACATTTATGTACTTATCGTCTGTATGGACTTCCGTAATTAATTACGATGGGTGGATTCACCAGTCTTCATCAGTTTTGAAATGGAGAGATAAAAAATCCGTAAGATGTTGATTCTTTATTTAACTAGCCTCTTGTAGCTTCCTTCGCATTGTTTTACTAAAACAGGACCGTAAATAATTTTATGTGCGTATCTACAAATTAACCAGGTGGACAACTCTTAATTGACCATATCTACAAATATGACCATTATTCTATACTTCATTCTACCGATGTTAGCATTACCATGCGGTTATTCCTCCGTTATAAAAAATATCAATGAATTTGTTTGAGTCAAATAATAATATGTGTAGTTCTTCTAATTTATTTGTCTTCGACGACTGATAATTGTACAGTTACTCGAAGTGATTCCGGAACTTCCTCTCTGAATGAATGCCTAATTGGAGTTTATTTACTGCTTTTTAAGCACTTAATAATTACTTACCCTTTTACAGCTCCTAACAAGTCTGATCGTAATATAAAAACATTTACCAGCAAAATATGAAACACTTATGAGCAAACACTATCGCTCTATAGATGAAGCTGCTTTTCAGTAGGCTTCATTAAAAGATCTAAAATTATAATATAATATTATGGATTAGTTCCAACGTGCAGTGTGTTGTGTCTTGTCACGTGCGAAGTGTCGAACAATGCTCCTTACTGAGAATGTTTACGACACGCCAATATATTTTTGCAATATGGCGAAGAAGCTTCATACTAGTTTTAATACATCGAAAAGATTATAGCTTTCTTCTTTATCGTTGAACATATGAATTACCTCACAATGAACAACCGCGATTATTACTTATTATTGTTAATATTAAAGAAAAACAAAAAGGGGAATCTTTTGTAAACTTACTATATGAAATTTTGAGCGGAAATTCAATAGCATAATATGTCGCCACATGCACTTCCTCACATTTTGCATGCACGTTCTCAGACATTCTTATAAAATATGCACATTAGTTTATTACGTGTGTTTATGATCCCATAAAAAATCCCCACTACATTCACATGCACGTTTTTTGCACATCACTCAAGTAGCAGCTGAAGCTTCTACGTATGCTTAATAGTTATAGGGACCTGAAATGAATGCCTAGTTGACCGGTTACACCTAATAATTTAAATTTAAGTTACATTGAACATATAAACTGCCAGTGCCACTACATTCATTCTGCCATTTCTGCTCCCATATGTCATAGGTACAGGATAACCCTTTTTCACATTTTTCTCAATTTATGCAGATACACATGCGTACGGCATGCAACTAAATTAGTGGTCATACTTAAGTACATGATGCATATACATTACATTAGCAATTAACGGTGGGGTCACATGGTAGCATCAGCATCGCTTGCCAATTGCAGTACACTGCATCACGTGCACCTGTCGTAAATAATCCTCTACTAGAAAGGAAGTTGGTATCACCATCCTCACCCTGTCCCCCTTCGTAGGGGCAAGTAATCAATGAAACGTAATAATAATAACACACAAGGCACATACACATTCAAACAGACAAAATACTTTCGTTTTCTTTAAAATTTATCAAAATTGATTTTGCAAGACGCTCGTTACTACATGAATGAGTCTAAAAGATACGTTTATGATATTTGTGCTAGCGGTATAGGTACTGCAGGGATAATAGAAAAGGAGATGCTTCTCTACTATGATTTTCATATTGTTTGTGCTGTTTTATTGAGAATGCCCTTTTGTGTGTGAGGTGCCCTTTGTAAAAAGTTTTGAAAAAAATAAAAGATTAGATGACTGCTCGGTCGTGGCTAGTGTTCATTTAAAATTGACAACCAGTTGAGAAACACGTCCACTTGTTGAGGAGAGGTTTTCATCGCATTTAGAAAACTAGTCAGCACAACAGTAAAAGTTAGCTTGAAGCTCTAGTTATGGCCTTTGTTTCTCTACCGTAGTTCTTGTTGGTCAGTAATAACATGACTTGAGGAAAGATGCTAGTGCACCTTCTGAATTGAACAGTTCATATTTAAATCATATCCAACTTTAAAAATTTAAGACAACATTTTCCCTTTAATTGAGAGGATCTCATGAAAGTCAAAACTGATTTCTTTGTGTAGGTTGTAGTTGTGTTTTTGTGTGTGTCTGTGTGCATGTGCGTGTGAGTGATTGTTTCATTATTTTTGTTAATTTTTTTTATCATGTTGGTAAAAATAAATTCGGTGATTCTGTGCGTGCTTGGGCTATCGTTTACATGTGCGGGACTTCCTCAATTTGATTCAGTGCGGTTTTTCTTGTATACAGATCCCTGGTAAGACACGAAAATAATTATGGCCAACAAAATTTGCGCAGGTTCTTTACTCTATGCCTACATTCGACCAGACATCATTTTGATTTTTTTCTCATAGGTTGATTATGTGAAGTGTATTTTCATTAGTATAACGTAACAATTGTGTGAATTTTCCTTGTACTCTCTCAGGAACTTGGATTATGCTCAGGAAATTGTGCCCGGGGATTCCAAATCACTGCTTACTTCAAAGTACAACAAATGGCATTTCCCTGTTATTCTCATACACGGCTACGGTCAAAACTACTCAACAAGCTTTCCACAACTAACCAAAGATGGTAAATAACTTTGTTTGTTGAAACAATTTCACAAAGGTGGCCAAGTTCAATGATTCGTCTACATTAGTTTATAAACATATTATGCCATTTAAAAAAAACTAAATATTTTGTTCTCGCAAAAACATAAAGCTTTTGAACTAGAAATACACTAGTGCAACAGGCGAGAGGTGACGACAGCTTTTTAACAAAGCAGGAAAGTAAAATGCATTAAAAGTGGAAAAAACATGAATATGATCTCATAGACTGATAGTCTGAGTTTTTATCGTTAGTCAACTGTAATTGTATAGAGGACAAGAGAATTGCATTTTTACAAATTGCATTTTTTATTTCGTCAGTCTAGTAGCTTCATTTGTATGTACACACACGTTTCATTTCGTTGGTTAATGACTAATGAAGTACAACTAATGAGTACCGAAAAAGAAAGCATGTACTGAATATCTTCTAACTTATATAAATATTTGGTTGTTCAGAAATAACATACTTCTCTTCTCACAAGTCATTGCACAAGCAAACAGTATTGGGGCAGGTGCTTCAATATTTTCTTAAATTACAGGGGTTATGCGTGGTTACATAATTAACATTAAATTTCATTATTATGTTCCTTTCGTCATTACAAGCTTTCCTGAAGCAACAGCTTCCCGTCAACGTAATTGTTGCTGACTGGAGTGGTTTCATAAAGAAGCGAGTTCTTAATAGACGCTATCAAGTCCACGGCCCCGTAACCACAATCAATGCTGATTTGATTGGGAAACGAATTGGAGAATTTGTAATTTTCCTGATTAACCACGGGGTATTGACGGACCCAACCAGGGTTCATTTGATTGGATTCAGCCTGGGAGCCCAAATTTCAGGTACATTATCATAAACTATTTAGAAAAGAGGTCAAATAATTATCAGTGTACTGGATGACGTAAGTAGTTACGGGACATTATGTATCTGCAAATGTACAAATCCAGTATTTCTGGGTAGAAAAACTCCAATATCTCATATCACATTTCATATTTCATAATACTGCTTTCCTTTGACTAGGCTCTGCCGGACATCACATTAAACACTTTACAAGTAGGCCAATCCAACGAATTACAGGTAATTAGTTTGGCAAATGATTACACAAGCGATTCATTTTTGCACTGCAATATATTTATATAACGTTTGTTTGTCAACATCCAAATGTCACCTCAGGGTTGGACCCAGCAGGCCCACTTTTCCATTTCCATGCTGTAAAAGGAAAGAGATTAGAACACTCTGACGCATTTTTTGTTGATGTGGTGCACTCTAACCAAGGACGTTATGGAATATCTGGAAGCAGTGGACATGTGGATTTGTAGGATTAACATATTTCATTTCACCGTAAAATATGTATGGAGTGGAGATTACAGATTTTAAGAGCTTATTCGTATTACATTTTACAGCTACCCCAATGGAGGTGGTCCAGAACAACCAGGGTGTACGCCTCGATCTGACATCCCAGGATTACCAGGTTTCTTATTTACGTTCACGCATGAATGTTTGTAAAAATAGAACTTTTTTTAACATAACCTCAAAAATTATAACAGGGTCCTGCCCTCACGTTCGTGCATGGGAGTACTTCACCGAGTCCATTTTGGGATCCAAAATATACGCTTGCAAAGCTATATCCTACAAGGATTTTAACTTGCATGGGAAACACCACTGCCACGACAAAGTTATGTTTGGATTGAAAGTGCCACCAACGTAAGTTCAGACAGTTAATTTTATTAAGAAACTCATCATGATTAAATTTGCGTGTACTTCTCTTACTACAATGGTTTCATTTGCAGCGCACGTGGAAGCTACTATTTCGACATTGTCAGAAATGATCCAGGTTCAACAGCTCATGTATTGAAACCTGCGTATGGACTCGGACTAGGACATCATCACCTGCACCATGATATATCACTTCCTCCAGCTCCGGAGTTGATATAAATTTTCATGAGCAGTACAACAATATTTATTTTTGTAGGAAGATTGCTACGATGATGTAGCCAAACAAAAAATGAACATTTTACCAGTGTCTTCTTAACTTATCTTTTGTCTGCCGTTTGAATGCCAAATACTTATGTACCTGTCTATCAAAGACAAATTAGCACCATGGTCATGTATTTTTATAACCGCATGTTATGAACTCTTCGTTGTTCTTTCTGTTTTTAGCTTGTATTCCGTTCTGTTATGACAAATATATTAAAATTAAGCATCGAGATGATCGAAATCGATAAAATACTCATGGTTGTAGTCGTTTATTCATTTTTTATACATTCTTTAGGTTCAAAACTCATAAAAATAGAAATAAACTCATAAAAATTGTACTGCAGGGAATTTTTTAGGATAAAACAACATAAACCGCAGATTTACAATTGTCGCCAGCTACAAGCACAGAGCATGTAATTTCATCAATTTGTATGATAATGGTTCTAGAATTTGCTCCTTTCATACAGATCTATTATTGGTACCTCCATGCTGCATGTAATTGAATGCTTTATTCTCGAACCAGCTCACGTGTGTCTAGATGTTCAGCCTCGCCTTTGTTTTCTACTCTGATCTCCCCGTTCGTTTGACAGATTCATGAAGTAGGTAGCTGCTAATTGTACTGTGACTATTGTGAGTGAGTTAATAAGCTTCTGGTTAATAAAACAAAGTTCTTTTTCCATCGATGGAAAAACTCAGATTAAAACTTATCTATTCACGCCTCCAATTTCATGATGATACAGATGTTAGGTATCAGCCAGATGCAATTATACCTAAGCACAAATGACAAGCAAGATTCTGTTACTCTTTTTACGCACCAAACAATAATTCCAGACAATGAACTCGTGAAGCATTATTACTATTGCTCTGATATGTGATGTCATACTTTTTAATCCTTTTGTTCGACCCAAATAAGTTTGTTTGTATTCCACCTGTCAACGGCATCTAAAACCTGAAAACGTCTTCCTGAATATTTCGCCCTACTTACACAGAGGAGGCTAATGATTGACATTTCAAATGGTTACTTATACGTCTTCTGGGAAATGCTGTTTTCCCTTTGTCTTCAAAACCGGCCCAGTTTTTTATGAATGTGTTAACTGCAAAACAAAGTTGTATTTTAATAAACCGTCGTTTCAACCAGAACTACATATAAACGGGGAGTAAAGCCGATAACAGCATACATTTCAAGTTTGGCTGTGTAAGATCACGGGCGCAAAGTTAGCTTATGTCTACAGTTTATCCTCCAGGAGGGAAGCAACATGAAAATTTTAACAGCTTTAGTTTTGACGGGAGCATTTGTAAGTGTCTCTTGTAGAAGGCCGTTTGAATCTTCTGCGGAGAACGTTACCGACGAGAATGAAGAGGGGGAATCTGAGGAAGATGGCCTTCAGTCTACTGATCCTAGTTTGGTTATATTTTACCTATACCCAAGTCCGGAGTAAGTAATTGGATTTTGCAATCAAATTAATGTCAAAAGCCCTCCAGCCACAGCTCTGTTTTGCAGGAGACTTATTTTGTATTATTTTAGAAACGTTACGTACAAAGAGGAAATTCGTATTGGGGAGCCTGACACTCTAAGAGATTCAAGCTATTCTCCGTCAAAGAAACTTGCTATCCTAATACATGGATTTGTAAATAACTACACTTGCAAATTTTCCCAGCGGGTTAAAAATGGTAAGATTCAAATACAAAATACAAATCCTTCATCCACCCTTACGGGGCAGGTTTAGCATATTTAAGTTGCTTTTAATAGTCGAGCACTACCGACGGCGCTGAAATAATTGGGTTGACGTACTTTAAACGTGCTTTGGAATTAATTATTAAGTTAATCCCATTTCCGGGTAATTTATTTTTACAGCGTATTTGGAGTCTGGGTTGGAAAAATGGTACAATATAATAGTGGTAGACTGGGGTGCTTTGTCCACTCCAAAAAATCAAACCAACCTAGGCATGACACCATTGAACAATCTGGCAAAAAATCCTTATTATCAAAGAGCCGTGCAAAACGTGCCTAAAGTCGGTCGCAGAATTATGGAGCTTATCGACTTCATCGTCGGGGAAAAATTCTTGGAGAGTCCTAATGAGGTTCATTTGATTGGATTCTCTTTGGGAGCTCAAATTGCTGGAACTGCAGGATACGAAGTGAGGCAAAATATGTCAACTCCAATTGGGAGGATTTCAGGTATGTGGGAATCCTTTAGTCAATATAGCTCTTTGCTCCTAAACATAGCACACCTCATGAATCGAAGTAGAAATATTGCACGCTGTACGTGCTTTATTGTTAATACTTCAGCATGCTATCTCGATGAAAAACAAAATATCTTTACGTCATTATTAATATGTGACTTCGCCACATGGCGTCCGTCCGTTAGAGCGATATCTAAAGAAAGAATCAAAGTGCCATTTTGTTTTCGTTAATCGATAGCGACAAATATGAGTTTATAGCTTGCGGTGGAAGCTAAATAAAGCCAATCTAACAGTCTAGCATAACTGGAATTTGTTATACGGGCAGACGTTAGATTGTTAATTATTTTGTAAAGACTTGTCCAGGTTGCTCTATTATCGTGACCACTACAGAACTAGGCGTTTGGTTTCATCTTCTTAAAGCCTTTCGGAAGCGCTTCCCCACTTTTTTACGTTAGCTTCACAAGTTTATTTTTTCAATGTATTTTCGTTAAAAAAAGGGTTAGATCCTGCTGGCCCTCTCTACCAAACCCAAACCAACAAAGCGCTCAAGCTTGAATGGACTGATGCTACATTTGTTGACGTTATGCACACGAATCAAGGACAGTCAGGGTACGAAGGTGACATCGGGCACGCCGACTTTTACCCGGTACAAGGCGAAAACATACATGAAAACACTACACAACAACCTATTTTAATTAAAGATACATACAACTGTATGCAATTTTGTTATTTTTAATTGAAACAGAATGGTGGTGGTCCGAATCAAAACGACTGTATTGCCGTGGGTGTGGACGCCCTCCAAAGCAACGTTGCTGGTAAGTTGGAATTGGAAACTTGTTATTCCATCAAGCAGAAAAAACATCTCCACACATGTTTCAATATCTCCGGCTTGGCATTTTCATCGTAGTTAATTTTGCTGTTGAGTGTGTGCATGACTATTTGTGTGAATATGATGGTTGTACTGCTCCTGAAACAACAATAATGAGTCGTGGAAATCCCTTCAAATCCCTTATTTACTCCTTTTTGTATTCCCACTAGGCATTTGCGCTCACAATAGATGCTGGGTCTACTACATAAAAACAATTTTCAACCAAGTATACGCCTGCAAGTGTGTCGCCACACCTGACTACTGGTGCAAAGCAACTTGTCCAAACAAAGTATTATTTGGATATCCCACACCGCCTACGTAAGTTATATTTGCAAGAAAACAAGAACCATGCACAAAAAGCACGTGTGTAACGCATATTGAAAACGGGAGCAGAATTACTTTTTAAAGAAAAGAAATAACTTAATCAGCAGCGCATTATTAATTTATTTACAAAAAGTAATGCGTCTTTCTTATCTCTTTCATTGTTACAGTGCACGTGGAACGTTTTACGTGGATATTAGCGGAAAAGATCAAGAATGTAGTACGCAAAATTGTGTTCAGGAAGATGACTACCAATATTAAACGTGTCCTACTTACTACTTTTTAATATTGCAATAAGCGAAAGTTATTGAAAGTATTTTTATATAACGCACGTGGGTGTAGTAAATATGCGGGAGTACGACAAGTTTTTATGAAAATAAAAATGAAAGATGAATGAAAGTGAAGATAAAAATGTTTACTCAAGCGCTGTATTGTCATTACTGTGACTTCTCTCAAATGATTAGAATAGAAGCAATTTATTGCCTTTCCATCAAAAGATGTAAAGTGTGGGTTCAGATGGTATTAGATAAGAGCGGAAGCATCCAGAAGACAGTGCTAGTGCTGGCAGTGATGGCGGACGAATGTTGCCTCTACTAAATTTTGCATTTCAGTTTTCAATCTAGGATAGGCCTATATAGGACATAAACGGCAATCTTTGTAATGTGACATTGTAAGCTATTTATTGAGTGACTTTCATGTCCAAAAAGTTGGAGGTGGATGGTAGAAGATTATTTCACAACGGAATCGTATTACTCAATAATATATTTCCTTTATGAACCATGTCAGTGGGTGGATACGTAGAAAAACTCCATATACAGTCCTATTTCCAATGCACCGCCCTTCAAAAACATTTTAACGTTTTAAACACACTTAATTTGCATATTGCAATTCTCAACCGTCAATGTTCACAAGAAGTTTTATTTTTAGTGCATACAATCTGCACAGCCATCTAAGTGCTGCCTTTTTATCTTTACAAAGATTTAGATATAACCCAATCAATTTTACACACACATGCAAGTGAAATGTTCAATAATTGTTTGATGAAATTCTCCTTTTGAACTTCGACAACACCGTCAAAGGTGAGACGTCGCAATACATAACAACCCGACATAATATAAACTAGGTTTCAGTGGAAGTGTCTAGAATTGGGGAAATGACTCTTTTTTGGGCCACGTCGTGATGTAGAGTTAAGACGATCGTTGTCTGTAAAATGGAAACTTTTGAAATTGCGCCTTTGATGCATCAAATGCTGTGATTTGACGGAAAATCACAGAGGCAATTGAGGTCATAATGTTACATAAAAGATTATTTAAAACTGCACTTGAAGTTTTCTTCCAAGAAGGAAATACTTTTACGGGATGCGACGTAGAATTTGATTTGTCGAATTCACAGTTCGTTTTTGACATCGTTCCGAGAACTCAAAAAATAGTAGATGTATGCATAATGCTAATGCACTGAGTTATATTATGTTGATTGGGTTAAAGCAATTTTAAACGTACCAAGTATATAGGAACTGGTAACACTGTACCCCTGTAAACACTACTTATCTCTTATTTGCTACTTGATGTCTAGTCTAAAATTTCTTGTCAAAACAAGACGTATTTTGGAAGAAACCCATAATGACGCATTCATTCATATTTATTCAAGTGTGTCACTGCCAAAGTGGCAATTTTCATTCACATCACAGAGTTATTGCATTCATATCACACCNTCACCTTTGTCTCCTGCCAAAGATAACACCACACTGGGAAATGACATTTCGTCAGAAAATAAATACAATTTTGTTTTTATTAAAACTACTAAAGTTTTATAAATAGTCACTACATAAAAATAATGATACTACTACTACTACATTCAAGGAAGAGAATCAAAGTCAACAGGAAAATACAGGAACGCATTGAATTTCTACACCACCACTATCTCCCATCTCATTCAACCCTATAAACATTCTCTTCTTGCCAACCACAATAACATTATTATTATTTGTTTCAGTCTCAAGGGACACAAATAATACACAGTAATTTCAAACATCATTTGCGAAGGAACCCTTACGAAGTTATTGTAGCTAACGTTAAATACCTCGATTTACTTGAGCCTCACAGTATATTTTAAATTTTCATCATAGTACATTATATACGCACTAGAAATGAAGAAAGAAAGAGAGGAAACTTTCCTCTCCTTTTTCCCGCTTCATTGCTTACTGCTACTATTTTTGTTTCCTTTCGCCACTCCAGACATCTTTCTCTCCCTTTGTCCTGTTCATCTATTCTGTTTTCCTCGCTTGAATGCAACTTTGTGTTATCTTCTATATTCTAGTTAGGACTCGACAAAAACTCCATGAAGAGCTCCTGGGATATGTGCCTTGAAACTGGCTCTTGCCACTTCTTTCATGTTTCGAGCATCAATAAAGACGAGCACATCGTCTTCCCCTTTCTTGACATTTGACATGGCAGCAATAAGAATTCCATCATCTTCGTCGCCACTTGCCTCACCACTAATGCTAGTATTAGGAACGAAAACAGGCTCTCCAGGAAACATGTATTCATTGTCGCGCCAAAGTGTACATGATCGATCGTTTACATTTAGTTTGCATATAGCATTCCTAAATGAGTTCTGGGCAATTGTTCCATTAGCATAAATGTAAGTGTGTTTTCTTCCCGCGAACTTTTTATTGATCACGGGCATTTCGCAGCCGGGTTTCGTGAAAACGTCTGCTGTCAGCGTGATAGTATTGTTTCCTGTTCTCATTGCGGTTGCAGTGGTTCCTTCAAGTTTGACGAGATTGGTGCCAGTAGGCATTTCTTTGTAAACGCCTAGTGGGATCACAAATCGACGACCGGAAGGTTGCGCGTTATCTTCGACAATGTTACTTCGCAACTTGCACAAATACATGCCATCCAAAATTCCGGGGTCGTCAAGAGCCATCACATCAACCACCATCTATGCATATATTGGGAAAAGGGAAACGTAATATTGTTATAAAGCCATATTTTCACAAAAGAAAGACGCAGTTCATTCACAATTGTTAAGAGTCACGACGAGTACGTCAGTTAGATAGGAAGTAAACCATGAACAATAATAAAAATGAAATCCTATTACAACGTTGCTTTGTGTTCTGCCGCCACCCCTCCAAAATTCGCAACTTCCTTTGAGTCATTTCCACATAAAAGTAATTTCCACCATTTCTTAACCACATTTTCGTGATGAATAATATTACGCTGACAATAGGACCCGCTATACTCTTTGCACACTTGACTTTGATTTTCTTATCTTAAAAACGCAGTAGATCTAGATAGCACTCATGTTAAATAACTCTACTGGCCACCACATACAGTCGAATTATCTGTAAGTCATGTCACTCGTGTCAACTCGTCGTACTAATGCTGGTTTCAGTGTTTCAGTGTGTTCCTTCCTTTACACATGCGAAGTCAGCCATGTGCATTGTACGAATCGGAATCCTATTATCATTATTGAATAAGTGTGTCCCTGTCAGAGTATTTAAGGTATTTGATCTTTATACCTATTACCAGATTCGTAGAAATGGTGAAACGTACAAAATGATATTTGCTTCGTCAAAATTCAATAATTGTTGGCGTGCGTGTAGGTATTCATTCTATTTTCAGTACTCACCTGTTCATCTTCAATATAGCAGTTGACAATGTGCAAAAAGAAAAAGGCGGATGATGAGATGATTTCAGTCTTTACAACTTTCCCAGTCTCTTTGTCAATGATGTGAAATCTATTTTTAAGATTAGCTCTCCATTCCAACCAGTCCTTCACAGAATGTCCTTTAATCAGAGCAGAGGCAATGGCAGTAAGACTAGCCACATAGGGTTGTTCAATGAAGAGAATATACTTTGAAGTCATGCCGAAACTGTGTACATAAGAGACACAACTGGGCCCGTAGCTACTGGGGATATTACAAACTACTTTGGCTTCTTTTAGCATCTCCTTCGAAGATTTTCCTCCATCGCTTCCAGGTATTCGTATAACGGAAAATTTTAGACCTGTTAGAGCAGAAAATCCAATATTGTACATGTCTCCTTTCTCATCTTGCAGCGGATGAGCTGACAATCCATTAAGACCGAATAGGCGTTGGGAGTCAAATTTATCTCCGGTGTTCAGGGAATCTGTATCAATCTTTCGGAAGAAACAGGAGTCGTTGCAGACAAAGTAGTCTTTGCCCAACTTAAATATATTGCTGCTGTCATTATCCGTCATTTCAGGCATCTGTGTTGAACAGTTTCAGGGAAAATACAAAAATAAAAAATCAATTTTGTCACGAATTTTCCAATAAGTTTCAAAATATTAAATGCTAAGCTAATATTCTCTAATATTAGATGCGTTGTACATTCAACATTAGAAATTGTAAAAAAAAGTACTTTGTCACATTTTAAAAAATACTGCAAAATGTAATTATTAACATGATGCGAATTGCAGTAAAAACCTAATACTCTGACGGCCTTGCAATTTTGATGAGTTCATTGTTCATAAAATGTAAAATTTTTAAATAAGTTTCAAAATATTAAATGCTAAGCTAATATTCTCTAATATTAGATGCGTTGTACATTCAACATTAGAAATTGTAAAAAAAGTACTTTGTCACATTTAAAAAAATACTGCAAAATGTAATTATTAACATGATGCGAATTGCAATAAAAAACCTAATACTCTGACGGCCTTGCAATTTTGATGAGTTCATTGTTCATAAAATGTAAAATTTTTAAATAGCATGGCATAATAGTACGTAACACACAACACTTGCACTATTACAAAACTACAAAACTTGAATCTCATTCAAGATGACTATGATAAAAGTATAAATTGTAAATAATGAGTTTTGGCGATATTTATTTATTGCATAAGTCGTAATGTAACTAGACCGTAATCATGAACCGTGAGCAAAACCTGTGCGTAGTAAACTAAAAGAAACTAAAAGCCATACCATATTATACTATTTTAAAAGGGATAGATAACTCTGCTGCGTGTGTAACTACAATTTGCAGTTTGTTTTGCAGTGTCGTCAACAAAATGTAGATATCAAATGCTCTACACACTGCATGTACAGGGATTGAGCATTTTTCAGCGTATTTAGCGCGTGAAGGAAGTTACATAAGATGTAACTCAGCGAGTTACTTGTAAGAAATAGGCACAAACGGATATCTGATAACGGAAGTTCAACGTGTAGGCCGTCTATAATACGTGATGTGATAAAAAGTGGCCACGATGATGATTACGACTTTGCCGTTATACTTTTGTGTGTATTAAAGCTGTAATTGATTAGATAGGTGAATGGTGTGAAGGTATGTAGCGTGCATATTGAAATCACATTATTAGGGTAATCCAATTTAGTTCATGGAATGGAACATATAATATACGTGTATCTACATAATGTACGTGCTGTAGTGGAATGTTTTGAGACTTATTTAACTTGTGTAGTTACTACTTATTTAACGAACGCTGGAGAATGTTCTTTAGTCATTTTATATGAAGGGAATGGGAAGAAGAACAACTTACAATGGAATGCACCAATCTTGTTAGAAGTCCTTTGTTGGGATCAGGATAGGCTTTAGTACCAAATTCCGTGATCACCGGCTTCTGAGCGGCCATTGCTCGCTTGTATGCATCCGACTGAAGATACCTCTTCTGAAATGTCAATGTATTCCCTTGAATTTCAAACTTGGATAGTATTGCGTAACCTGTGTAAGATGAGACACAGCGAACATTATACAGTTATGCTAATTTTCCTTACTAACTTATTTGATCATTTTCAATGGGGAATTTCACGGAAATGCGATCAACATTCTGAATTGAGCATTGAACTTGCATTCATACCATCCAGCCAGTGGTTCAAAGTGAAGTTTCCCAAATCAAACAAACCAGGCCCGACTCGGATAAATTTTCCACATTTAAGCCATTCCGGAAGTCGACCTGTGAAATAATATATGTCGTGCTATTAAAACTTTCAACTTTTCCTCGGGTAATAAGAGACGTTCAGCTATGCAAAACTGATTCTTGTTTCTTTTGGTGTTACATGCTATATAGTGCTGATAATAATAGCATATATACGGGTTTCTTTCGTGAATTGTTGAATTACCTTGTATCGTCGACCTCTCTGCTTCAAGCAGCTCCTCACTGCTCCGAAAGAGTTTCCCGAGATCCGTTTCCGATTCTGGCATTGTGTATTTTCTTCTAGTTCCAACTTCCCTTTTCCACTAATCACAAAAGATATTACTTTTCCACCTAATTTTACTTTTTAATGAACCTCCCAATATCATACGGGCATGTCCTTGTTTGCGCAACTAGTGGAAGATTATCCTTTGTTCCTCCGAGATCCCGATGATAGTAGTTCGCATCGAAAAATCAGAATCAAATAATGGCGGAATATTTTCCACGAACTGAAGTACGTCTATATGAAAATTACACTTTGACTTTACTTCCCGCCTTCATCCAACAAATAAATGGCAAAGGGAGGCGGAAAGGTTATACACTATCGATTTTTGCCTTAGCAAATCACAAATCCGCTTCCGTTCTTGTTTGCCATTCAAATCCAATATCTCACGTAATACATGCGGATATGTGGTATATTTTCTACGCGAAGATCCGTTTGAATTAAATTTCACAAGTCTAAAACGAATTGATTCTCACTACATCTTTACTCAAAGATGCCGTCGTTTTCCTTCAGTAAACTACCTACAAACTAAAATCGTCCCTACCCGTTATGAAAGCCACCTCGCACAAATAACAACTAACAGAACTAACTTGCTTGACACTTGCAATATTTCAAGTGACTCATTTTGCTGCACGATATAGAAGTGATAGCGTTTCTCATGAGGTAGGTTGCGGCTATATAATAATAATGGAGGGGCTTGAAAGTGAGAGGTACGAATAAAATCCTTTTTTTGCATGGGAAACACTTTCAATTTTCATGGGCTCATATACATAAATCACAACACGTTGTAGTGCCAACACTAGGATGCGTAGGGATATATTGTTACCATTATAACGTGACTACATTATATCGCCGAGATACATTAACGACACTTCCTTGTCTAGACATTTGCATTAAACGTTCAACAATGCAACGTGCGCTGTAACAGACAGGACGATGCGTACTCGCACTCACACAAGCACTTCTCAAATGTACAAAACAATTTCAACAATGATATATCACAGGTATGTACTAACTTTGTTATCGTCCCATTTAGGCATCTCTTCAGTTAACTACAGCGAGGAACGTCAGGAGGTATAATACAAATAATAAGTTAATTCATTCTTGATATTCCCTCTTCTTTGCCTTTTTATATGAATCTTGCCATTTACCATGCTTGCAACTTGCAACAAGTGCAATATAACATTCAATTCTTAAATAATTTTACCTAAATACCTATCCATGCACGTATACTGGCATTGTAAATTCTGATGTGCTGTGTTTGATTGAATTGAAGCTGAACCTGAATACAGGAATTTTTTGTGTTATAATAATAATAGCTAACCACAAACTTATCTATGATTTATCATGATGTTAATGCTAACCTAAAAGAATGGAGTGATGGAGTCAATATTTGCGACGTTTTGTGTGAGTATGAAAGTATAAAATATGATGTGTCAATGCTTGGTGTTTTAGAGATAATCCTTTTCAATTGCAGCGATCGAGAGGGTGCATATAAGTAACGTACATACAACAATGCGATACGACGTCACGAAAGGATGAAAATAAGCTGTTAGCAAAGGCTGAATGGTTTTATTTTTATTTTATTCAAACAATAAGCGGGCCAAAAATAAACAGAGTTGATAAATGAAGTTGTGGGAGTGGAAATAAATATAATAATAAACAAGAGTAGGG
>JAHZNE010001048.1:0-22583 GCA_027744055.1 Callyntrura sp. NNG-2020 | reverse complement strand
TGCATGATTTGTACAGCAATGAAGCCTAACCAACCGTGAAGTGCTACCTAATGCTGTCCATTTGTCACGTTGCTTCCTATGTTTATTATGTCTTTGTCACCTCGACGCTCAAGACACATCGTTTACAGACTCTAAGCCAAAACAAATTTTTACACATCCGACACCCCGATATTTTTATGTCATCTTTGTCAGTTGAAATGTAAAGCTAGTCGGCGTATGCTGTTATTTTCAAAAAAATGGAGGCATTCAAAGAGCACAGCTAGAGAACATAAAATCTTTTCCTGTGATATTACTAATTCCCTATAGTTAATGGGCATTTTAAATAATTTATACATATCTGTCTGTGACGATATGGGTTACAGAGCGTAAAATGTAAAAGTAAAGATGCTATCTATATCTACAGCCCTTGTAAATGGCGGTATTCAAGAATGGCAACAAAAGTTTTTTCCTGCAAAAAGTTTGCTGTGCACAGCTCTACTTGTAACATATTAAAATAGGTGGGTTGCTGAAAGCAGAAAATCTCGCGGCTTTCCCTTCAATCCGGAAGTGGAAGATCAAAAAATACAAAGTTATGAATAAATGATGCTTGGGCTGATATTCGCATTCTTGTGTGTGTGGTAAAGTGGGAATCATGTTTCTCGTTGTGCGCCGGCTACCACGACTGTTTGTCGAGGTGTTTCATGTGGCTGAGGAACTGAATAATATAAGAGTTCCTTCCAACAGGAAAAGAAGAGATAGGAAATACAAGAGGGTATAGGCAGGAGGATTTGGGAAAAGAAAGAGTGGTCACAACATGTGTTCTGAGCATTTTAAACAGCGCTTTGTTGGGTCGGGGTTGTTTTATGAAGGAAGATGAAATGAGCAGAGCTCTGGTAGATCTACAATATAGCCAAGTTTTTAACAAGCCTTTGATGGCTAGATAACCGTCCCAAAATGAACATCCATTTCCGGGAATATAAACGTAAGGTTTTTGGTTTTTGTCTGTCTGTGTCCGGATTAAAATTGCCGTAAAAGAAAGGAAGAGAAAATGGGAGATGGGTAAAGTACGTAAACAAAGAAGAGAATGCCTGCGTGTGTGTGTGTGTGTGTGTGTGTATTTAATCGTAAACAAACAAGTAGCCACATCATGAATATGCACGAAAATTTGTAGTTATCCTTATGAAGTAGCCGCGTAAACTACAATCCAACCACTTTGGTACGGAGGCTTTGTGTGTAGTAAAGGCGCCGAGTTCACGATCCAGTAGACAGATAAGCTGGTGTAAACGGGGAAGTAGTTGGAGTTGTTGGGTGAGAGTTTTATAGCAGGGCAAACTTCAATACATATAGTAAGTAATCTAACGTTAAGATCCGTATCAGCATCCCAAATTCAAAGTTTTCTTCACAAGAAGTGTTGTTGTTGGAAATTTGCAAACTTTTTTTTTATCACAAACTACTTGTGTGACGCCAAGTTCTTGTTCCCTAATAATTATTAGTTTCCAGACACTTGCTATATATATGCTATCAGTTGTCGTCATAAAGGGTTTCTGACAGATATAATTATAGGGGTGTTCACATATATAAATATGATGAGGGAAGCGAGACATTAGCCTACAGCAGCAGCAAGAAAAGTAAAAAGGACGAACACCATAGAACACGCAGGATTTACATTTTTAAGCAGACATCACATGGCACTTTGTGTGTAGGAAATAGAAGAGTACAGTACAAGAAGCAACAAACTTCGCAAAGAAGAGCGTAAGCAGACCCTCTACATATCTGCAATACACCATAAAATAGACGAAACGTTGGTTATCTTTTTGTAATTTGACACAGCTTCAATTATATAATGGATGAGATTCTTAACCCTAATTTCAAGATTTTCTGGGCGTCTAACATTGAGTTAATTTCAAGGAGATCTGGTAGATTGTTCAAAGGCAAAGTGTATACCTACTCCACAACAATATGAGATAGACAGATGATTTGAAGAGGTTCTCTGGGAAAGAGTCAAGGGAAAGTCGACCATCGCGCAAGTCGACCGACAAGATGACGACGTAGACTATACCTACTACCTGCTGATCTTCTTGAGAGATCATAAAGTAATTTCTTGAAAAGCATCTTCTTGAGCACGCACTAATCAACTATTTCATCTCCCTCCTCCCACTGTGACCTTCCTCTCCTGAACTGAAGACCAAACTGTAGTGGCAATAACGTAGTTAGCAAAAGTCCTCGTGTTGCAAATTATATCAAGCTGAACATTATACCCCGCCTGGGCGGCTACATTTTTCCCAAAGAAAATGAACGAACCTTGATAGAGCAGCAGATGCTAACCGTGATAAATGTAGAACATCACATCGTCTATTTTCCTTTCCCTCCACATAAATCCTCCTCTCCTATTCACTCCCGTATATTGGCGAAAAGCTTGGGCCCAATCTATGATAGAAGGTTAGCTGATAATGACCATGTAATGCTTCAAGATATGTGCCCTCTTTGGAAATTCTCGGTAACATGTTACATTTCTACACTGATCTAAATCTGTCTAGTCTGAAGTGTGTGAAGTGTCTATCGTAGAAAAAAACGTAATCGGTCTTACTACCGCATGTTCAAAATATTTTAAATTACAAAGCTGCTTCCCCGACATGATAAAAGAGTGGCCTTCACAGCCAACTTGTTTCCGGAGAAAAACTCCCCAGTGCAAAAAAAACTACGTTTGTATAGCTTGACTAGAGCTTTTCCTATCACCTTTGTTTCGCGGGGGCTCTCCCTTATTATTAGGGCAGTACAGACAGAAAAATTCGGAAAGCCCGGTACCAACCGGGGTACACACTTGTGCTGACTGCTTGTACTCTCTCTCTCTCTCTTCTCTCTCTCGTTCTGTCGAGAGCGCCTTTCATGTCACTCTTCGGAAGATTTTTCCTTGTGTAACATTCGGAACTGACTGCTTGTCATTCACAGCAGTAGACAACAAGAGTAACAGGAACAGCCTCAAGGAGTGCAACAGCTTCTCTCTTCCTTTTTTATGATTGTGGTGGGGTGTGTGCTGGAAGTTACGTTTTTTCTTGTTTAAGACGAAAACGGAAATAAATGAACGAGAATGCTTTCCACTCTCCTGCTGTGTGTTAGTTTACTACACACACACACACCTCCCTCCTTCTGAGAGTCGCGACTAGTAGCAAGGCTCTTCTCGACGTATGTAGTATGACAGCTTCGAAACAATCCTCCATTTCCACAGCGCGCAGCTATTCTATTCTCTGAAAACTCACTCGTTTTTTTCTATTTCACTTTCATTGTCATTTTCGAAAAAGAAAAACTGTCAATGTGACATTCTTTTCTTCGAAAGTGCCAAACAAACTGAAAGAAACTGTAACAATACAATACAACCAGCCAAAATGTATTTTCGACTTATAAATCCTCACATTTGTACAAGTGTGTCTCTA
This sequence comes from Callyntrura sp. NNG-2020, assembly GCA_027744055.1. Classification (NCBI taxonomy): domain Eukaryota; kingdom Metazoa; phylum Arthropoda; class Collembola; order Entomobryomorpha; family Paronellidae; genus Callyntrura; species Callyntrura sp. NNG-2020. The sequence goes on along the minus strand of JAHZNE010001048.1, from coordinate 19,173 downwards.
ATTATAACGGGAAATTAATTGTGAACACTTGGGAATTGTGTGCATGTCATTGCCGAAACGGGGAAAGAATGGGGTATGATTAAAAATGAAGAAGTCGTGCACAAGAGGACGATTTTAGGAAAAGCCGTACACAAAAGTGTATTTACAGTTACAGTCACACACACACAGTCTCTCTCTCTCCTTCAAAATTCCAACGTCGCGTCGTCATCATCATTATTATGAATAGGTGGTTCGTAAGCTTTTGACTGGTGCAGTTATTTCAGAAATATTAATTATACACGTGTTAATTTTTTTGGTCTGCGCTTCTTCCCTCCCGACTGCACCCCACCACAACAACGTATAAGGATTACGTTTATTTTGAGGAATGGCACGACACGTGAAAACGTTTGCGGAGCAAATTTATTACGGCTTTACAAAGTGCACCCTGTGAATGTCAACGGTAAAAACGGTGGGATATGAGTTAGTGCCTTGTTGACGTTGTTGGTATTTCAAAAGTTACAAGTGAAAAATAAGCAGAGTCACCAGTGCTGGAAGCACTGCGGTTGATTACTTTCAAAGAGCATCGCGAAATTAAAGGGAAAAGGACTGAGCGAGCGTCGTCGTCGTCGTACGTCACGTTAAACTAAACTTGTTGTAATCTTTTCCTGTAAAGGAAAGGCAGGTTGTATATACGCTGCGTACAAAATGTATAGTTGTGTGTGTGTGTGTGTGTGTGTCCGGAGAGTGGAGAAGAGAGAGAGAGATGTTTATGAGTGTTCGTATTATTTATATATATACCTAAGAAATGCTATTACGACTACTTACTTCAAATTTTCTTCCAACTGCATCACGAAATGAGATGAAATGAAATGAAACTAGCTTTTACTGTAAAACGCGATGCGACTGCAAGTCTCGAGCGTCTGTTGCTGGGGTGTAGAGGGTTTTTATATAATACTTCCCATTCCGTCTTGATGAAAACTCCTTCGTCTTCGTTTCGGTGGCCATGAAACTAATTTTATGAGATACGCAACACACACAGCAACTAAATTAAATACCCGAGTGAGCATTGCATTGCAACTGCGGCGGTGGCGGCGACGGCTGCTACACACCATATACAATATTCTCTACACTGCATTTAGCTGGGAAAATTCTCAGATGAGATAAAACACGCAGTTTGGCTACAAAATGGCGAGCAAGCAACTAAAAACATAGTGTTTCTGTCTTGTAGATTTCATGCTAAAATGGGTACATAAAGTTGTTTGTTTATTTTTTTTATAAGTATAGCTAGCTATACACCTACAAATAAATATTGAACTGTAAGTATGTACGTAGGAAGAAAAAAACCACCCTGTAACATGGCTCTAGGGATGTGGGTGGTGGTGCTGAAGCTGAAGTGTCTGTATTTGTCTGCCCATGGGTAGGTATTCACCTTATTTATTTTAAGCTTTTTTGCGTGTCTTCCCCAAAACAGAGAAAGTTGGACAGAGAAAAAGAGAGAAAAAATGTATAAAATTCCGAAAGGCTTTCCTCAAGTGAATATATGAAGCCTGGGTGTGTATACACCCCGGCATATACTCCACCCAGCTTAAATATCAAGGTTAGAATGTGTAGAAGCAGCAGCGTGTCTTGGTAATCCCTGTAGATTTTAACTATCACGCGGTCGGGTTTTTAATGGCTGAATGCGTGGAAAGACGGGAAATAATAATATGAGGTATTTGCTGACTGGGTATCTTTTTCTTCCCTGAAACTTGTAAACATGTTCTCTCCGAGGAGGAAAAAGTTGGTTGCTTATTTTCCCAGTTTTACGCATTCCACCACCACCATCACCAACAACAATGCCAGTTCGTTGTTTTAGTTTTTTGTAGGCGAGCTCGTTCCCAGACCCCAGACAAGGAAAGATGATGAGATACATACAAAATTCAAGTTAATAACAAAAAGTACGCAGGAAGATGAAGCCACGTGCACGTTTCACAAATGTAGCGGCGGTGGTGATGGTGGTAGCAGTCTTGGTGAGAAATGAAGTATGTCATAACTTTCATAAACTTTCCCTTTTCTTGAGTAATGAAACTTGACTTTATGCCGCAAAGTACATATTTGAATTTGAAAGTACCACCACCACACCACCCCCACCACGAAGCTCACGGAAAGCGCCCTGTGGCTATGAGTGCGCGCGTGAAAGAACGTCTAGAAGAATAGCGGAATCAAAAAAAGAATAACACACACACACACACGCATCATCGTCATTATATTAGAAGAAGAGTAGGGGTGTAGTGCTTTTGCTGTGTAAAAACTCTTGACTTTTGAATAAAGAAAATGGAGGACGCATCTTAAGTTCACTTTAATGCTTCGTTAGATCATTAAGTTGATGATGGCGAGGAAGATGAAGAAAAAGAGTGGCATTTTTATTACTGCCAGAGGAAAGCACTTTACCATTGGCACGGTTGTTAGTCTCGCTGCTACTGCTGCTGCTGCTGCTGCTGCCTCTTCAAAGTTCGTCCGAGAAATTATTTCGTTTCTCAAAAAAAGTTTTTCTTCTTCAAAAAGAGGAAATGAAGTATATAATATAATACAATGTGATGGGACATGAATGCGAAAACAAGTTCATTTTGGAAGAGAAAGAGACGCTACTCCCAACTTACTTGTTAGAGAAAAAGTGTGGGAATCCAAAAAATGTATACGAGGTTCCTTTTTCTAATTATTTGAGAATGATATCAAAAGTTGAGGACTTTTAAAAACGAGCCGGCCCAAACATCCAAAAAAATAGAGAGTTGGCAGCTGTTCTCTTCTCAGCCGGCATCCCAATGACCTTTCACGTTCCTCTTTGCTATTAATAATTATTATCAATTCTGAAGCTATCATTCCCCAACTTGTTCTCTCCTTCGGGGTGTTCATTCCCGGTACAAATAGCAGGAAAACATGCTGACAGGTTTGCAAACAAGAAGTTTTGCCCTGTTGGTTAAATATTTAATGAAAAACACATGTTTCATATATACTGTCTTCCATATATTCCTTTCCCTTTTTGAAGATGGCGTTTTGTTGGTTGTGCCAACGGGACGGCGACGAGCCGTGTCAGTGACGACAAAGTAAAATATAGAAAGGGAAAATTACTGCGTAGATCACACATTTTACATTACTGTCACAAGTCATAATGAGGTGGAATAAAAAAGTGGTGACGCCAGGAGCTCCTAGCGTTGAAAGCATGACAATTACAAACAAATTGTACAGAGAACGTATATATAGAAATGTACCTACACGATGACTGTTTTCGTAACGTCGATTTGGTAAAAGCTAACCACTGCTGGGATATAAAAGCGTCCATCGTAAATTGTGTTTTGCAAAATAAGACGGCATAAAATGCCCCTGTGTTTTTGTGCAGAGCGCGTATAAGTTGTACAGGTCAACTGTACATCTCAATGGGGGCTTGTTGGAAAAACAAGATCCCAATTTCGTTTTAATACCAACTACTTATACGGATTAGTTCCTGGTTACATGATCAATAATGGAAGTTTTTTTTATGAACCCTCCTAAAATTAATGCTCTCTTTCTCTCTGCAGGAGAGGGAAACGGTTTAAAACTTTTTGGAGTTGTGACAATATGGAAACGGCGCATATAAAAGCTTAAAATATACTTATGTTACAATTTGCTCGGGAAGAAAATGCAACACTGCACCGATTCCCAGAAGGAGCCAAAACTTAAAACTGATAATAACTGTGCGCGTATGCCTGCTGCCACATCAACTTCAGTTGGAACGGTTCTAACAGTGGGCGGTATCATACAATGGTTAATACGGGAAATTGTCGCGATAAAATGTAAAATGTCACCAAAACGCCGTTGTAGGTTTGCGAAGTTGAAAGGGAAATGTATAGAGAAGTTTCGGGGTGGTTAATAGTTAATATGGAATCCATATTAGGGTATACATGAAGGGGCGGACCCCCTTTTTCAATACGAGCAGCATAAAACATTCACTTGCACTCCTAAAATGTCCTGTTGCCAGCAGAAATGCATATACATGTATGTATGCGCACCATAGTATATATAAACATTGGGAGAAACGTTAAATTATTAATAGCTTCATCTCGTCCTGGTGGATGTAAAGCCGTTCTTTTCCCAAATGGAAACTTTATATACATATTTGTAGCAAATTTGTTCCGCTTTAAAGCGGGTTTTAATTCGAGGGATGTTTCGCCTTTAAAACATGTTTAGCTTTATTCCCTATTGACTGTGTGTATTCAGCCGTACAGTGGGGAACTGACAATGGACGTTTTCAAATTTGGCTATTTAAATTGAATTGCAGGGAAAACATTGTAGGGGCTTATGAATAAACTATATAGTGGTAATTTATGTATTAAAACATTCTAATTTTCGGTAGCATAAAGGAAAGTACATATGGGATTAGCTATATGTGCATAGTTCACCACCTAATATTTTTGGGTCGAATTAGAAACAACGGCAGATCAAATCTGACAAAGAATCAAACAGAAAGACATGCAGACATATATATGTCTGTGCAGGGAAAAACTTACACCGTAATATGATATGAAGTGTAGACATGCATAGTCTGAGATGGTAATAATATGAAACATAAAAGGATTTTAACACGAAGAAATTTCTAATTAGAGCAGAGTTCATTGACATTGACTGATACAACGTTCCGTAATAAGAACCTCCCAAGAAGCATGGCTGATATCATGGACTTTATTAAAACGGTTAAAAACGGATTTTAATGGCATAAAACGGCTAAATTGACGTTTGAGAGTGAATGTTTTAGACTGACCGCATTTTTCTCAATTTTATCGTATTTGACAGCCCTATTTAAGGAAAGCAAAAAGACCGCCCCTTTAAAGACCAAAGACCATTTTTGACCATTACCCAATAAAACCCACCCTGCCATGCCTATGCCAACGCCATATTTCATTACGGCGTGTCGCCACACAATTTTGTGCCAGTGCAAATTTACTGATAGCGTATAACTTACCTATAATTCGTATATAATATGTTTACGTAGTCATTCACTGTAACTTCCAATGACTGGAAAAGTCTTTGAGTCTACTTGAAACCCGAATGATACGAAATCAGGAGAAACCCATTTTGCACAAAGATGCTCTGGAATTTGGCGCTTTTGGGAATCCGATTTGTGGTAGCAGCCAGAGAGAGTATAGGCATCTACGTAGCAGGTAATAGATTGTATTCTATTCCTGATGAAACTACATCGACGTTAATGAAGTACCGATCCGTGAAACCATGAAACAGAAGATGATAATTACATCGAATACACGTAACTTCAATCGGGTACGTGGTATTTGTGGCTACTAAATACCCGTAAAGTACATCAGCATCATCAATAATTGGAGGCAGCAGGAATTACAAATATCGTATGGATACACATACATGTATAAGACAATGTCTCTTTTCGTTAAAGAACCGTCAAGTACCTTCGAGCAGGGGAACGAATATATCTAACCTGTCTCCCTTTTACAACAAGATATTTTATATTTTCCTTTCGTGACAAGATAGTTTGTAGCCGCCAAGGTCTTTCTCGACAGTGCTGGGGGGAAATCTCCAAAGAACCACTGACGTTTTTCGCGAATTGCAGATCAAACCTGGCTTCAATGTCGATCTGGGAGTACCCCCTTCCCGCGCGCGTGTACCCCGTTAAGCCTGATTATTCCCAAAGCAGTTAACATTGAAAATTTAAGAGTAATTTTGCAAAGTTTAGACAATGCTGTGTTGTTGTGTTTGTGTACCTCGCTGCTGCTGTACACGATTTCAAGGATCACACTGTCGTTTCTCTGGGGAAATAAGTTTCCCGTAATAAAATATGTAATATTTACACCCATGCAGCTGCAGAAAAAGAAACACTGCTCTACACTCCAGCTCTCTTTCTTGTATGTTGATATTACTGCCATTTGAAATGGCAAGATGTGTGAGCCTTCAAGGAAGGAAGGAAGAAAGCCTGTCTTTTCTCTCCTCTACAAATACCACGTTTGGTATTGTTTCCCTCTTTCTTTCAAAGATCATTATGGCCCAGTGTAAACTCCAGAAAAGATTTTCTTTCCAAGAAAAATAGCACTTGAAAAGGGACTGGAAGGGAAAAGGAAAACTCCACCAATTGACGAAGGAAGGCTGCATTGTTCCCAGAATTGGGTAGGCTGGGATGATACATGTGTTGTATTCATCCTCATTCATCATGACGACACAGTACAGTTTTTACGAACGATCACAAATTGCCTAGTGGGCTCTAGGGCTTTATTTTTACTCGAGAATTGCTTCTACCTACGTACATCTTATATCCACTTCTTTTGCTAAAACTTGATCTTTTGTATTCACTGCAGATAGCTCGTGTAACAATCATCATCATAACATCAAAATGTTGAACATAATCCATGTAAAACAGACGGCAAGCGTCGATTTCGCTGACAGAGACTTTGAGATGCGTGCTGAAAGAAGGGGTATAAATGGCCAAAATATATGACTGTATGATCTTGTTATTTAGATAAATATACGTTTTGCTCTCCTGCCTACTTCATACAGGGAGACACCCAGGTACGGGGTAGAGATTGGATGAGCGTAGCAAGTGAAATATTATGCATGCATGAAAAAAACGGGGAGAGAAAGTAGATGCAGGGGGAAAGTACGACAGGTAAAATACATTTATTTAAATGCACACACGCCCTAACGCAATGCCACCGCGGCGGCGGCGGTGTACGCTAGTATGAATTTGAAAACATTCATTTCCTTTTTGAAATGCTAGATTGTGTGCACATGAAATCATCACTCTTGTCTCTCCACTTTTACCGCGTTCTCCCTGTCAACTGGTGTAGGAGCCGGAGCAGTGGAGGACGGCTACAACAAGTGCAGCATAATAAGAGGGAACTTGAAAAAGGCAAAGAAAAGGGGAATGGAAGAAGATTCAAGCTCGTTTGTTAGAAAATGTTGCCGCTGAGATGGATTTGAATGCGAAAATCCACTTTTAAAGATTAGAGTTTCTTCAAGAAAAAAGTGGAAATCCGCATATACGCACTTTTGTGCTGCTTGAGCACGTAACCTTGTATCAGATGAAGGTGCATAATATGGGGTAGTGAAAGGTAAAGAAAAGACGGAGCCTGTTCCTAAAGCCATAAGCTCTTCACCATTTTATCGTTATACAGCCAGATACAATCATAACCCGAATATACTCCCAAAATGGGGAACCATCAAGAAACTATACGTTTGCTCTCTCTCTCTCTTCATCCATCTCTCTCCATGTAATTTTCCAGGAAAGCGTAAACATGAAGTTTTTTGGTTTCTCTGAATTGTGGTTGCCTGCGTCTGACGACGACGACGACGACGAGCAAATAAAATATGTGTACCTCTATAAAAACACAAACCACATTAGGTATGCATACGAAAGAAAAGGGAAAGTAGGGACGGGGGCCGACAGGCTTGTTCTACCTGGCATCATATTGCACTTCTCGCCTTTTTCTCACATAGCTCATACTCTAAAATAGGAGCTCTTGTCAGTGTCTTTGATTTCCACAATTTTCCCTAAAATGTGAAAAGGGACGGTGTGTATGAAAGATAAAATGCCTATACGTCTGTCTATACATCGCGAATTACAACAGTGGGACTAATAATATTAGGAACCTACACGATAGATGATAATAGGTAGGTATAGGAGAAAGACACAACTTGACTCAAGTTGTTGACAGATGTCTACATATACGTTGTTCAATTATACAAATACGTGATATGTAAAATTTTACTTTTGTGGAGAGTCATTAGGATTCTACAAAGTGACATCGCAGTGTGCTGTACACTTTCATGTATGAAACTAAAGTAGCTGTCCACGCACACAAATAGAGAGAAAAAGAGAAAAGATGGTAAGCGAGAGAGAGAGAGAGAGAGAACGAGAGAGGGAGGGAGAGAGAAAGAACATGAAGGGATATAGTAATCACAATCAGGATGTCAGAAAAACTTGTGTCGAGTGACAGAAAGATGGAAAACACTTTATGGAAGATAAATTCCACATACACACAAAAAGTACGACGAGGTTCTTTTGGCGAGGTAAATTCAAGCAGATGTCACCTTTCTTTTTACCGCATCAAAAAATATCCATTTGTGAAGAGAGTGGAATGATAGTGATGATTATTATGGTGGTGATGGTGGTAGTAGTTTTTTTTACAGATATATATTCTCGCACTTTTCTATAAATAGTACACGATGAACTGTCTCAGGAATGTATTGATGTCGACTGAAACATAATAAAAGTGTCGTTCACGACTCCGTCGTAGGAAGAAAATAAACGGCTGACAAGGATGAAAAAGAAGAAAGCCATATTCCTTGACATTAGATCAGTCAGACACACAAAAACGTTACTCACCACCAGACACACAGACACACACGTTGGCAACGCGCTGGAATTGGAATCCTTCCACCTGTCTAAAATATATAGGACAAATCAAAAATGACAGGTAGTCAACCCTGCGTGGCGTTTGCAGGAGTCTAGGGAGGTACATGAAATTGTACTTGGAGCTTTTTATCCTGAGCAGAATATTAGATGACAATAAAAATTATAATGGAATTCCTTTGCAGTCTTTGTGTTTAAAAGCGGCGGCGTTGACAGTTAACGTCGTTATTACATGGGATGTATGTACATTTATTTTCTGTATATTAATTGTTTATGACAGGCCGTATAAAACTAGTATAACGAGTTTATCTCGGTCCTAAAATGCGTCCAGGTAATTTTATACGGGAATTCACCCAGTTCTCCGCAACCTATTACCGACCCACCAGCAACAACAGAGTTCGTGTGTGTCTTTTTGACCGAGTATTTGCATGTTTGAGCGGGAAAAAAATTTGAATTTAACCAGGCAAAGGAGAAAAAATGCTTTTATTTAGGTATTCGTGGTTGTTACGCTTTTATGAGGGGGCAGTAATGCAAACGCACCTACAAGTTTATAAAGGAATTGTAGTTGCCTGATCTGGTAATGTGTTGTTGTGTGCCTGTGACAGGGCCAAAGCTGCGTGGAGATGAACAACGGTATCATGATACTTAGTTAGTTAGTTACCGTTACATCTGAGAGTGTACACGACCAAAGTCGTAAAATGGATTTATATTTTTCAGGGAAGAACTTGAATGTCTGGGGTGGATGCTTACTTACTCAATTTCTGGGAATGTTTCTACCAAGGTTGGTTGTGAGGGGGAGAAGGAGAATGAAATACATGCACGCATTCTATATCATCATTGTCAGCAGCGTTGCTTGGTAGTAATAATGGCATTTCATGCCAAGCTTAGATATAGGTTCATCATCGTCATCACCACTGCTCCAAATACAGGTTCGTAAAGTTGGGTCCATCAGCACACAGGGAACAGTTTGTATGTGTCTAAGCATTGAATTGTAGATATGATAATATAATGCTATACATTACTTGTGCTATTACGACCGACATAGATGTAATTTGAATGAGAATAAAGTACAACCAAGATGAATGAAAAGATGGATATGCACGTAATGTGAAAAAAGATAGGGAAAACTACCTCTTCGTTTTTTGTGCAAAAAAAATGTATAAAACTTTTGGATAGTTGCTACTAGTAGTGGCACTGCCTACATGACACACACCACTGGCTTATAAATGCCGACACATACATACGTGTCTACGGACTATTTTTATCCGGCATCCTTTCTTCGAAATTGAAGACATGCCCTTATAATTTAGTGGAAATGTATTTTTCCTGTAAGCGTGGGATGTTTGGAAGCGCAATACTTTTCATCCACGTACAAATGGAAACTCAGACAGACATATCTCATACAATATAGGTGAGAGCAGTAACATTACGAAGATGGAGAGCGTACACATTATATTACCGTCATTTTTAGTACTTTCTTCCTCTTCTATTCACAGTGTATAGGTACTACCTATTAGGTAGTTACATTTTCTCTCTGTTTCTCTCTCTCTTCCTGTTTTTCGTGCATTTTGGTGTTGGAATGTATATAACAAGAGGCCGCAATATCTAGTACACACAAACGGAGAGAGAGAGAGATACACATGCACACACACACGGAAAGCCCCTTGCATCGCATAAGATTATCGATCCAATCTAACTTGTAAGGTACATAAGGAAGCCCATTTGCATGCTCGAGTGTCCGCCCACAAAATTTCATTTTCAGTTAAAGTAGCAGCATAAAATGTGGAAAGCAATAGAAGAAACACAACTAAAAAAAGAGGAAAACCTGTGAACGGGAAACCAAACAAAAAGTTTTTCCGCAGCCAAGCGAAGAAAGAGGAAGCGACACGAGAAGCAAGAAAAGAGAGAGAGAGAGAGAGGGAGAGAGAAAGGAATAAAAATATTATAAAGAGTGTACATTATACTGGCCAAGCTAAAAAGGTCTAAGACAAGGTTAGACTCTTTTTTTTGGGGAGAAACAAGCCAGAGTTGCAGGCAAGTAAGCTCTGGAGAAAGAGAGCATTCACTCATTCATTCCGTCAGTCAGGCACATTTTTTTGCATGCTGCTTACTTGATTCGTTTCTCCCGACTGGCGAGCATTTTCTCCGTGTTTCCCCTCTTCACTTCCCGTTTACAGTGAGTCAACTTGATTTGATGCGTGAGAGAAGAAAATTTGCAATGCAATCTCATTCCATTTTATTCTCTACAGTTCTCATGCTAATTTTTTTCTCTTATTCTATGACGTTTTTACTGAGAAAACACCTTCTTTCATCTTAATAACCATATTCAAAAGTCGTACACACATACACACACTCACACACACACACACAAGAAAAATACAGGTTACATGTTCGTGAAACAAATTTAGTCCTCAAAGGAGCCAGAAAACTTGTTATTTTATCGATGAATTCATGGTAGAAAATTTGTTTTTTTTCCTGGGGATGTCGACTTTCGTAATGGGAAAAACCTACACACACAAATAAAATAACTGGCGCAATACGTACATATTGTATCACAGTAGCCCAGAAATGAAGAAGTTGTTGGCCACTTTTCACTCCATATGCTTTTAAGGATTCATCATAGATACCCGTTTAGTTCATCTGGTAGTTAGTTTTTACGAGGGGTAACCACATGTTTATAGAGTATATCATTCACACGAAATAGATACATTTCACGGGGGAGTATATTGTGTGGTGGTGGTGGTAGTAGTAGGATAGCAAGTATGAAACTTATTACTTTATAGCGCGTTATTAGTGCTTTCGTGCATGACCATGGTGGGAGTAATGGTGAGGGTAAGAAAGTTTAATATGAGCCGTAAAACGACTCCTGATTAGACTTTAATGACAGGGGAAACTTTTGTTTCACACAAGGCACACTTCCTGTTTTTATGCTATATTTAGATGGACATAAGTGGGTTACAAGTTCGAAGCTCGGAAAAATGATGCTGGTGGTGGAGAGTAGTGGGTGAAAAGAAATAATAAAATAAAGCGAGTGTTAATGGTCGTGGTGAAAGCACCGAAAAAAAAGCCTGAGCCAGCCATGTAAACATCAGAGACCACCTACGAAACGTAAAACATTTGGGAAATTTACATACCATTTATACCACAACCGCTTCCACTCTGATGGAATTTCACATCAAAAGACAGGGCGGCAATAAAATGGGAATCTGGTGCATGTGGTAGTTGTTGTATACTTATACGCACGATGCAGACGGAAAAATTCCATTCAAATGTGTAATTACTGAAAATAGTATCCAAAAATATACAAGGCGGTAGTCGGTACGGGTAACCTTCAAAAACAAAAAAGACACCCACACACTCGTAGAAACATTTTGTTGGATTATTTTTTCTCCCAAAGTGGAAGTCTACTTGCTCTTATTATGAAACTGGTCTATCTTTTACCATTTCTTTGATGTCTGTTTGAACTGGTCATATATATGACCCTAGATCAAAGACGACTTTGATCTGAGCGCATTAATTCTTTAATTCCAATTTAATACTCCATCTAAAGTCGGACGATTAAATTGTTTTGATAAAAAAAAAGAAAATTGCAATTTCCCAGAAATGTGGTTACAACTGGAGCAATGCGGTGCTTCCCCATTTTGCAAGCGCCTGTCAGCTGGGGAAAGTAGAACTCTGAATTTATCTACAGAGAGAAGACATCGAGTTTTAGACAAGGACACACAAAAAATGCTCATCAACAGACTTTTAAATGCACATAATCACAAGGGGCGGCGAGATTTGCTCCAGAAAAAAGTAATAAAATAACCTCGGTAAAGCTCTTCTATAAAATTGCGCTGAACCAGCCGTCAAGAAAACTGCCAGGCTGCGTGTCGCCGTCGTATGTAGAGTCTGTTTTTGAAAGATGTACTAACGACTTGCACGACAAGTGTCACCCTCACAGACAAAGGCAGAGTATTAATGGCAGAGCTCATATATAGAGGATGTGCTTTGCGCAAAAAAAAGTCACCAACTGTTCCCTATAATGGCAGATAGGCAATAAGGATGTTGTTTACTTGTTTCCTTCATGTAACATCATTTACTCTTTTGTCATGTGTAAGCTGTCTGCATATAAGTATCCCTTGTATTTTTGATTATGTTGTTAAGTTGTTATTACTACAATGCACTATCATCATCACATTACGCGTGACACTTTTCATGGACACGTAAAAAAGTGTTTTCCGCACGCACTCCTACTTTGTTTTTTTTGGGACGTTACCGTGTGTCTATTATTTATTTCAGCCAGTTTGGCAGTTAGATGCAGTTGAAGTTGACAAGAGTTGCTCGAAAATAGAGAGGACAGTAATAATGCTTGAATTGACGTGTCAACGTGAAATAATGCGCAATTCGCGTATTTTTGATATTCTCCAAAATAAAAACGCAACACGCGTAGTAATAATTATTGGCTATTTAAATTATTCATGGTGTCGCTGTCATCGATTTTAAACGCGTATAACTTTCTGCGCGGCACTTTTAATTACAACGTTATCCTTATCCAGGTTAGTCCTCTGGTGACAGAAGTGACAGTATGATTGGATATTGCATAACTCAAATATAACTGCAAGATATGGAATGTAGTCGTGTTGTTGCGCCACTTCAAGACAAATATTAAATGTGGCAAAACAAGCCAAACTAAACAAATTGACAGATATAAAAATGGGATTTGCTAGCCAGTTGTAACTGATACGAACTTGTTCGGTGTAGTATTTTTTTCCTTATAAGCTATGTTGATGTCATGGCCTTGGCATTGTGAGTTGTGAGGGTAATACCACGCTGGTAAAACAAGTAAAGGGAGATCCCACTCGACATTTTTTTTTACCGCCCTGCGTCATTGCCGGATATCGTGTTCAGTTTAGACGTTTAATTGTCGATAATACGTCGACTTATCATACAACCATCGTAAACAATATTGGCGTCTAAAGAAATGAAGTTTTTTTCCCCGAGAGCTGTATACTTACAATAGTCATAATGACATCACATAAATTCGTTGTCAAAGTTTGACAGGTCATTACATGTCTGTTTATTTGGGTTTATTGCAAAAATGCCTGGATTGCACGCAACGTGTGTGTGTATAGGCAGCTTTGCGGTTCGTCTAAATTAAGAAATCGATTACCCGCAAAGAAAACACAAACTTTCCCCATTCCCGTTTAACTCGATTAATTATGCCCTATAAGGAAGTAGCCTTTATAACAGCAAATTTTAATCGGTAATTCCTTTACCCAGAAACGGTGATAATTTTCCGCAGCGAAAAATGCAACACATGTTCCTCTGGAATGGCTAAGACAGTTTTGCATGTTCGCCGATTATAGCGAGGATATAAGTCTATTTGAGTGGGGTAAAAATACTCGTAACTGTAAAGATGAAAAGATTATTAAAACATGGCTCCCTAATCGTAAATAAAAGCTCAAGATTGAATTTCTCTTTTGTAGTTTCACAATCAACATTTGTAATTGACACAAGAAAAGGTTGTGGGTAACAATACTCGTAACTGTAAAGATGAAAAGATTATTAAAACATGGCTCCCTAATCGTAAATAAAAGCTCAAGATTGAATTTCTCTTTTGTAGTTTCACAATCAACATTGTAATTGACACAAGAAAAGGTTGTTCACAATGCTACCTCCACAGCTCCACTCCACTTAACAAAGCCTCGTAAAATCGTAAAACTTTTATGTACAAATAAAATTGTGTATTTCACCTTTTACAAAAAAGTTTCGCATGCAAGGAAAGAAAGACTCTTTGCAAAACGAACATATTATATGATTGATGTAAATGACCATTGAACTATCGTGATTTTCGCATGTCGTTACATATTATAAAATCAAGAAGTCCTGCTGTTGCTGTTCTTGTTCTTTGCGTGTCCTTTCTTAAAGTTGCTACATGCAATGCAATATTTAAATTTTTGGGAAATTTCTAAAGAAAGCATTGGTGGCCCAAATGGTCGGTGTGTTTTATTTTCCTCCAACTTTACCGTAAATGTCCATAAAAATTAAAACTTCTTTGTCTAATGTCATTGTGTACATACATGTTCGGATAAAAACAATTGAATACTGGAAGGTTGACAGGATCCTTTATGTAAGGCCCTTTTATCCCAAATTTCCTTCTCGAAACGAAATTGTGTCCTTTCTTCAGTTTCACTCTCATTATATGCAGGCGGAAAGTAGAAGGTTTTTTTAGCGTTATAAAAAGATGAAGTTTTCTCTCCTTCGTTTTCTCCGCTGCAATTTATAATGTAGTGCCTATGCAATTAAAAAAGCAGCATGTGGTTGGTCACCCTATATTTCGAGTAAAATGTACACTTTGAGCTATTATGTATCAGTCTTAAAAGATTTAGATGGTTTTATTATAGTTGACCCTCAATCCCCAGCTAGTAATCGACGGAGTGGAGTAGCGCGCGCTGGGAGGATATAGGCCCAAATACGAACCAACTTTAATTCTCCAACTTTATACTTTCTCAAAGACATTTTCGCCGGCGTAATAAAAAGTTTTATTCCAAAAATCCCACTCAAACCCACACACACAACTTGTAGTTATGAAGAGAGTTTTTGAGTTAAATCTTTAATTTAAACAAAGTTAACAAAAGCGCACTCCTTCGCTTATTCCAGTTTAGCTACTACTCCTACTACTACTACCACCACCACTACTACTACTGCTATTAATATTGTTGGGTAGTGTCCTTCCTTCTGTCGAGAAAGATGAAAAGAGCTCTTATTTATTGAACCTGGTTGTTAGTTCATCTCATCAAATCAAAATAGCGTGTGTGAAGTGCAAATCTAGGTTTTCTCCTATTTTACCAGTTGATTATATCACTTTTCTCTTCCATCACGTCGCTTCATTCAGCAGAGTGCTCCAGTTTCAAAATGGCAAGGCAGCAGCAGCAGCAGTGCCCACAAAAAGCTAAAATTAGGGATGGAACGAGGCAGCAAATAAGCAAAAGAGTTCTTAAAACTTTGTCGTAGTGGTGGTGGTGATGATGGTGGCCTCTTTTTTACACATCGTCATCACTCTAGGTTATAGGTCCAATTCTTTAAATTAGCAAGTTGGCACGGAACATAATATATATAGAATAGGAAAATGTCCTTGTCCCAAAAAAATCGCTCGCGAAAAAAACTGCAGCAGCGAGAAATAAGCATTTCATCTCTCTTTCTCTAATTTACATGTGCTAACGATGAGCATGACGGCGCACATCTCGACTTCAAGTTGTACCTGTCACTTTTTTCCCGTGTATCCGTCTTCTTTGAAGGGGGATATTCGCCTACACAAGTTTTTATTTTTCCAGAGCGCTTTTTATTAGGAGAAGATAAACATGCAACTGCGTAAAGGTATACCTGTATAATGTGCCTCCTTCATGCTTTTATGGGTGACCTTACGGTGAAAGGATCCGTGCAGTTTATGTGTGTAGGTGTTTTAGGGATATATGTAAATACCACTCTATCTGATTCATTACAGCGAATTGGGTCTCTAGCTAAAAAAAAACTTGTTGGGAAAGAAAGTTTCATAGGAATAATAATGTGTTTGCTCATTTTCCGTTTTTGCTTACCACAATAGAAATAACAAAGTGGACATGCATTAAATTATTATTTCTGGTGGCTGCTCTGGCGTTATTGAGGAGAAAAGAAAAGACGGGTTCGCCTATAGAAGCGAGGGACGTTGGGGTTGCAAACAAAGGATTGACCCATAAATATTACTTTTCTTTATTCAGGCTGGTGCTTTCTTTCCCTCCATTTTGGCTATAATCAATCGTTCGTTGTACCAGAAAATTACAAAAGTGTATATTATTATTATTTCCCTTGTTCTGCTGCCACCAGGGTGGTTGGTGTGCGTGAGTGACGTATTATAGGACTATTACGTATGTAGATATTGGCCCCAGTAAAAATAACTCCTCGTCCACGAAGAAAGTACAAACGTGCTCGGAAGAGGCAGAGAGGCACAAACATGTTTTTATGCATGCACGGTATCGATCATTGACTTTGCCCGTAAATTGAATAAAACTGGAAGCAGTCGTCTGAGAGGAAATTTTCGTTGTTTATTACTACAACTTTTTTCCAGCTTTCTCCTTTCGGCTTTTCTTTCCACTTGAGTATCTGTCTGTCTGTGCCCTTCTTTTCTACTTTTTTTATTGTACGATTTTTGTGTCCTTATAGACAGACAGTTATCTGAACTGGAGGAGCCAGAATATTACAAATAAACTCTCCCTCTCTCTCTTCTCTGGCTATGCATAAGCACAACACACAATATCTGCTGTTGATGCTGAAATTGCTAATCTTTCCTGGAGACGGAGAAAGCATGACTTGCTGCGATTTTATTTCCCAGAGAAAGTGAGTTTCCAATCATTCCAAGAGCAACGGATGGCAAATTAAGGCACAATCAAATATTTGGAATTCCTTCCATTCGAGTCGAGTTCTACATTATCTACGCATTAATGTATGTTACCGAGTCAAAACCGAGATACATGGCACATGCCTGCGATGCAGGAACAAAACTCTTTTAGACAAATTCCTACACGCCATACGTACATGCCTTCTCTATTGTTATAGACCTACCAGTTTGTGATAAAAAACACAAAATATATACCTCCCTATAAAATATGTACATCTCTCTATCTATCTTTCTCCCAGACTGTCGTTGACTTCAGCAAACACGCAGTTATTCCGTCTCCCATAGAATACCCCCGTTTAAATAAGGAATGCTATGGGAAAGCGAAGAAAAATTAGAGACGTCCGTCTCCTTTCTTCGTTTTTGTACTCCCCTAGCTCCTCTCATTCCCTCCCTATCAGAATGACTACTTTCGAGACCTAACCAAGTTCCCCGTCACACATGCATAGTCAATGGTTAACACAAAAAAAGAAAAGTTCAAAGTTAGTCGCTCTTCAGGAAGGACTTTCTAATCTAAACGACGCCATATGTAGTAATTTCTGAGCGACCCGTTCTAAACGTTCTATATACATTGTTTACTTAGGCATATAAAAAAGAACGTTTCAGACATACAACAATGCTGTTTTCTGGAGATCTCCATATAACTGGAGCATTCAATCCCCATCCTATCGATAGTCGTCGAAAAGCAATTTTATTTAAGGAATATTTTAGTAAACCTTCCCACACTCCGGCACCGTGAGGCAATTGCCCGTTCATTCCCTATTCAGCCTACTTTTTTTCTTCCCCGTTTTTTGAAGGTTCAATGCAAGACAAACCGCCGCAGACACAATATCATTAATGCATATGCATTTACCATATTATGCTTCCTTCCCCCAAGTTTGGAAGCCGCGCCAGAGACCAGGTTGGGAAAGGGGGAATGCATTAGCGAAAATTAACACGGTAACCTTTTTTATTATTAGAACTGCTTTCTCTTTTCTCCTTTGTTTACTAGCGAGCTGCTGAGTGTGTGTATTTAGAAGTAAACTGAAGAAGAATTGTGTTTGCATAAAGTGAGCAAAAAAAGAGGATGCCAGTTGTAAAAAGTTGGAGAGATATTCCCTTTCTTCTTCTTTAGCAAGTAGCTAAGCCCAGGAACGTCTGCACGGGCATATTGTACCCCATTCCGAGGAAAGATAACGGTTGATGCAAACAACGGAGAAAATAAAAGTGCCTTATTACTATATACCAAGGAGTGCTATACAAGGAACAAAGTCAACTACACAGCATTTTCTCAACAGCATCAAGTTCATTCTTGTGCAAAAGAGCAAAAGATTCCGGCTGTTTTACTTGTTCCCTGTGTGGAAGAAGAAGAAGTAAGAGAAGCTAATATATATGCATTTCGCTTTAGCCGTTCAACAAATTAGCACACACAAAATTCCAATTCCAGCAGCGAGAACCTTCCTTCCAGCTACTCAAAAAGGGAAAGAGGAAGAAAAGGATGGAGATAGAACAGAGCTCAGCTGTACTTATGATGGTGCCAGTCGGAGTATAATGAGAACAGAGTGAAATCAACCTGCTCGACAACATCGTCTTGGCTGCTGCCTATTTATCTATTGTATATTTGTGTCAGGGAAAGTTTATATATACCATTTGTTTGTACCTTGTATATAATATAAAGAAGCAGTAGTGGAACCTACCTACCTACCTTCTGTCCTAGTTCGTTTACTGGGAAGAAAGTTAAAATTTTCTCTCTTTTCTCTGCAGTTCTCATACTCTCCTTGTTGTACTGGCATCAGAGACCAGTGTGATATTTTGGGAAAAGATTCCCTCTTTGGAAGAGAAAAGCTTTTTCCATTCACATAACACTTAAAGATAAAAGTGGCATAGAATGGCGCGTTCTTTTCAGAGAGCATTTGGTGTACCGTAAGGACGCTATGTACTAAGCGATGGGATAAATGCTCAAGATGGAAAGACGACAGAAGAAAGTAAAATACAAGATGGAAAAAGTCTGGTGGTGAGCACATACAGAGGCAGATGCCCATAGATCTGGGTAGAGCGTGGGGGAAGGGGAAAGAGAGAGAGAGAGAGAAAAAAAGCGAACGCAAGCAGGAGGTCTTTTCCTCTCATCAAAGTGATAACCTGGGATCGGATATATAATAAGAAAATAAAGTGGGACGTAAGATTTTCTCCCGTCCCTTGTTCAATTTTCTGTTAAGACGACGACGACACAGATTACACTGATAGACTAATTCTGCAAAGTATGCAGCAGGATATATCAAAAGAAGAAGGGAAATGAATGCAAAGCGAGAATTCTCTTTACTTTAGTTTTCTGAATCGAGGGAGCTTTTCGGAAGCCTTTATTGTCAACCTGTCGTACAATTATGCATGCAAACTAGCATCTAGCAACCCCGCCCCC
>JAHZNE010001047.1:0-22997 GCA_027744055.1 Callyntrura sp. NNG-2020 | reverse complement strand
CACACTACTACTATGTCCCTGAGAGACATAAGAATCTTCTACTAATACTAATGATAATACATCTCGTTTGTACTATTGTTTTTGTCCTGCTGCACTGCGAAAATGCAAATTGTGTGCACTACAGCGTGCTACCTTTTATCTCACATTCTTGTATTTTTCATGAAAGTCAGTCATGCATATATAAATGCACACATTTTTGCTTTGCTTTGTTTCAGCAGTAGTTCTTCCCTACATTGAAGATGGAGATACTGAAACTGAATAGACGACAAAAATGGTGTATCTGATGAAGAAACAGGATAATTTCCCCTGTCAGGTCACCCCTGTTAAGATTGTAACTTAATTATAGAACAATTTACCCTTTTGCTAAAAAGCGGCTTGCGTGCTTGAGTTTAAAAAATTAGAATAAATCCAGTGTAATTGTCTGTACAACTTTATTATAAGGGAGCAGCAGCAGCGTACTTTTAACGGCAGAACGATATAATTGAGCGTAATAATAGCATAGCACATAGGTCGTCGTATGCCGATCTTTCTGTGTGCTTCTTTTTATCTTACCCCCACGAAATTAAAAGTAGAATGAAGAATGCAAAGTAAAAAAGACGAAATAACAGTAATAAACTTTTTTTTATCACAATCTCCATCTTTTTCTTTGTATCTTTTCATCCTCTCCTGATCCGTCATAGATTGTGGTGGCACACGCTGCACAGTTCGTGAGATTATATATACATGGTTGCACTCCATCAACACATTACCTTACAATTTATGCATTACAATGCACCAGAGTGAATAAAAGTATGACGATGATGATGACAACAGCGGCTGTTATGTGAATGAAGTGCCATTGGTAAAATAAAATATCTCTTTGAAATATACACACATAGAGACAACATAACTGCACACAAATGATATCATCCGCAATGAACCTGCTAAGACAATATGTGTATTTATCAGCATAGTCTTCCGACCCTGGATGCAATCTTCAAAAGAAAACAGCAGAAAACACTCTTATTCTCTTGTAAACCAATTTTGAAATAACATAAGAAATAGTGATATCATTTTAATGTATCATGTAGCGTGTCGGAACGTTAAAAAAATGGCAAAAGAGAAGCAGGGCTCCAAAAGTTAACCTAGAGAAGACTCTTTATCCTTGACAGTCAAGCGCAAGGGAACAATGAACGGGCTTGAAGAACGTGATTGTCCTGTGTGTTGTTGTGTTTGTACTAATTTACCTTCAGCATAACGATAGTATTACCCTTTTATAATGCATGCAGTTAGGTGCATATTGGGTAGGGGATATATGTTCATTTATTTAGATAGATGATATTTATATGAATAATATTTAGGTACAAACTATTACTTTATTCAGTCAATCAAAATTTTTGAGTCGACCGACTCTCAGGATGATAACTACCTACAACTGCACGTAACTGCCTTATTGTTTTTATTACTCTGGTCATTAGCAGGTCTCCCCAGTCAAAAACAACGCGCTGCATATACCAGGTCACCCATTTTACGAAGAGGGCTCCACTTTTCTCATACTCAAGCAGCAACGGAGTGGTGAAGTGGAGAATATTAGTAATACGGTGACGAGATGATTGAAGACCATTGAATATTATTCGTCGTTAATAAATTGAGCATGTGTGCACAGCTACCAAAGGAGGTAGAGGTAGGGCGTTGATCAATTAATTATTTCATGGGGACGACATATCATACTCAACCTACTGCTCATCTTAACACAACGGTGCTCCTTGCATGTTTGGAGATATTATGCAGTCAACAAACGAAGCTAAGGTAGATGACGATGATGATGATGATTAAAGTGCTATAAAGATTGCAATTGCAAAACAAGTTAACTGGTTACTTTTCAAAAGTTGTTCAACAAAACTTATAAAAGTGCGCATATTTGGCAGTGAAAATGTGTTTGTATTTTGCATACGTATAAAATAGCGATTGTGACAAAAATTAGCGTAAGTCCATTTATCTATTCCCGTATGTCGTAATAAGAGAAATACATTTTGTTTGGATGTGGAGGACGATGTGAATGAGGAATGAGACGAGATCCCAATTAAATAAATTTTCTTTATTACTATGTAGGTGAGAGCGTGTTCCCCTTTTAAAAATAGTTTAACATGTTTTATACTATTTTATATGCCCCTTTATCTTGTCAAGCAAACGAGAATTATTTATCAAATTAGATAAAGATCTTTTTGATTTGATGCAGCGTTTTCCGAACAACGACACATTGTTTACAGTTCACGGGGTTCCATTACGCTGCCAGACATCCGCACCCATACATATAAAACGACGACCAGACCAGACCATGTTTTATTCAAACGGTCCCATCTCCATCTCCAAAAGAGGTTTTTTTAGATGACAAAGCCAACGGTAATATTGCACCTCTTGCATTTTTCTTACTTTTTTGGCCTTTTTTTCGTTCAATGAGCAACAACGACGGGAGGAAGGCAAAGTGTCAGTAGAAAAATTTATTGCATTGAGAGTATAAAAAAGTTGACGGAGGACAGCACAAGAACATTGAACGTTTAGTTAGCGCAGCAGTAGAGCAGAAGCCAAAAAAGCCAATATAATATTCACCCTAGTACAAAAAAAATCCTTTTTTGTTTTTGAAAGGCTGCTACTATTGCAGCTTGTGAGAAAGATAAAAAAAGATGAGAATCTTTTCCAGAATTTTTTGGTACTGGGGGGATGGTGAGGATGGAGTGAAAGAAAAAGTTTTGCCATATAGTAAAAATGTTTCCTTCCCCCGAAAAAATGTTGGTGGTTGGAGAGCTGCAGCCAGCCAAAAAAATGCTGCTGGTGGCGGCGACGGCGGCAGTAGTATAATAGGGATCATCAAGGGAATTTTGTAATAGCTGCAAATATTATTATTACTACTACTGTTATTATTATGGCTCGTGTGGTCCGTCGTGTTGTGGAGTGCCATGACGTGGTAAAAAGTTTTTGTTATTCTTTTGGTGGAAGAGTACTATTGTGCACACATACATACATACAGACACACACGCAGCTTTTTAGCAGGACAAAAAAGGAAGGATCAAGGAGCAAGGCTGACAATGACAATGAAGGAGAGTAAAGTTTTTCTGAAAAGAAGCTTACTTTTGCCGTATGACAAGTGACTTTTGATATGCTTCTGCCTGCGCTTATAAAGGTTTTGTTTTTGGAGTCTATGTCGTATAGACCGGCGTTGGCACGCACGCTTCGGATTGTTTTATACTTTTGAAGGTTTCATAGTCGTCGTCGTCGTCGTCATCGTGGATGAGGATAAAAGAAAAAATGTGGATGTTTTTGGAACTTTCTTTTTTGTTCATACTCACTTTACGAATCACGTTGGTCCCATAAATTTGTCGAAAAAGTTGAAACCAAGTTTTCTGTTCAAGTGAGCTTTGTTGTCGAAATGACAGGAGAGAAAGAGGGGGAAGTGGGGAGATAGGGAAAAGTTTGAAAGTTGGTGAGGAAGGGGAAGATGTATATGATCTGGTGACGATGATGTAAAGGTAAGGTACCTAATCGTAAGTGGAAAACTGGTAACGTTAAATGGGAAGTCGAGAGTATGATATCAGAATATTGAGATGTTTGGTGAGGTTGGAAGATATAAAAAAACGTTAATGATAATATGAAAAGTTGTCGCTAGTCTTTAATCACTCATTGGCATTGTTTTGATTTTGTAGAAAGGGAAGGGCCATTTTGTGATGAGTAACAATAATGCACACGATGTGGGTGTTTAAAAATAAATCATGATATAATATCACTATGCTAGAATTGTGGTCTGGGAATTTTCATGAATAAGTTATGATCGTATCGCACCGCAGTGTCCGTTTGTAGGTTTAAAGATGCAATTTCTGAATTCTGTTTTCATGAATCAATAGCTGGGATCATTTTGAAGAAGTGCTACCAGTGTCATAACCCCAGGGGGTAACAAATGGGGGGAAGTGCAAATGTCAATCAAATTACCTCATATATTAGCTAGATAGGCAAATAAGATAAGTGGGTTCCCGTGGCTCGTAAATATGAATGTTTCGGGATGGATTGGGAAGATAGGAAAGTGGAAAAGGAGCAGAAAAACAAACAAAAACATTTAAACGAGTCAAATAAAGCACATATAAAGAAATTGAAAAATAAACTTGTCATATCACACTCTGCATATTTACAACGACTGTATTACTTTAATTTTATGACACTACAGCGGAAGCATTCACACGCGTATACCCTTTTACTTAATCTGTTCCTTCGTAAGACATAACTATTCGACTTAAAAAAACAGACGACGTCCAACTTTTCCACCAATTCTCTTCCAGTCACATGACGTATTTTTAATTTGTAAATTATTAGACAACGACCACTCTATTATGCAATGCTGAACAAGTTGATACGAGAGACATGCCACGACATGAAATTAGACGAAACTATTATATATTTTAGTGCAATAATTATAATTATTGTACAGTATCCGGATATTTTCATTATGTACTCTACGTTTTCATCGCTTCTTAGCGTTTCGTCAACGAATTAAATGGGACACAAACTGAAACTGAAAAAGGATGCGGTCGTGGATTATTATAAATGCTGGAGCAGGAATAAAGTCAAAGCATTAGAACAAGAATGTAGACAAAATCACATAAATTAATTTTAACGAAATCCGAATGCATTTTCAGTTCTGACTGTTTTGCAATGCAAGTTTAAAATTTCGTAAATTCCCTTTTAAATTTTTTCCCGTTGTCACAAAAAAGTAAATTTCTATTCCACCAACTTGCACTGAACTGTAGCACACAAACTTCCCCCTGTATAAAGCATGTAATGGTCCATCGAAAAAAACAAAAGAATTTCCTCTTCGTGTCATATTTTTTGGCACTAAACTCAATGAAATGAAAACATCTTTTACCAGGCCGCCGCCAAAGCCATTACACTTCTCCGTCGTCTGCCTCTCTCTCTAGAAAGATCCAAGATCCAATAATCCGTTTCAGCAGCAGCAGCATGTGAAATACGCCACACATTTCATAACAGCATCATCGCTCAAAAATCTTTCTCACATTTTTCCTTTATTTTTTACCGGTGGAATGCACCACAAGCCCAAGGAATGCGAATAATCCACCCATGCCAAAACATTACTGCCAGCCAACGAATTATTAAGGGAAAACGAGGGGGGTTGTAAAGGTAGGGATAACATTAAATTTCTCTAAATACTCCATGTATTGCTGCAACTTTCTAAATATGTTACCCGTTTCCCCACCCCACAAACGCTCATCTTCTCATAATGGCATCTTACGTCTTAATGGTTGTTAGTTTCCCTCACTCGTTACCCATAACATGGTTTTTTCGCAGCAACGCAGGAAAAAAACTTCTTGTGCTCCACTAATAAATTGCTAGCAAATCGGGAGATTTTTCATCCTACTTACAAGAGAAAGAAGGTAAAATGGGAACCCATTCCCACTGTTGTACGGGTGATACTCGTCGTCGTGTGTAATTTAGCCGAACAACTACAAATAGTACTACCACACTTACTCATGTTGTTCCGCATATAATCAACACCTTCGTCTTGTTGAAAATGTGAGTTGTGCTACAAGCTCGTTCAACTGAACTGTGAAGACTAACAACGTTAACCTACTTTTAATGAGATTTCTTTTTTCTCCCTTCATTTTTTACCTTCTCCTTTCCTATATATTTTAACTGAAAAAAATAGCGTAAGGTATTTCGGTTCTTTGGTAGCAAAAGAGACGACGACGACTATTTTGGAATTTATATCGTTCTTTCGACTACTACTCGTTTCTCTCCTCTTAGATACAATAATGAGCCATATGTCATCATCTGTCTACATTTTTTTCCTCCCAAAAGAAAATCACAATGACGATGGGGATCAATGCGGAAAATACGACCTTTTAGTTATCTTGACAAGAAACGGAGGAAATTCCGGTTTTTTCCTGCCATTATCCCGTTTCAACCATTCGTCATCATCATCGCCGTTTCGTTCCGGCTTCTCTTTTCTACTGAAAACAAAAATAATTTTCAAACACGGAAAATTATATGGGAGTTTGGTCGGTTAAGTTCTTTTTAAAGTTTTCAGATGTTTCCAAATCGACTTGTGTCAATGGCACGGAGTACATAATCTTCCACATTGCCAGCAACTAAACCAGAGTCGTCCGCTCCCAGATTCTACCAAACAACCAGACATTTTGCCAGTTAAGTATCATTTTTCTCCAATTGTAATTCCTGACAAGCGTACACACAAAAATAGACGGGATAAGCGACGAGGAAAAATGTAAATTGATGTGGTATTCCGTGATGTTATGGCATGTCCATTATTATTAGCCAAGAGGTGGTGACGTTAGCGGTAGTTTAGGGTATGGAGGTATTCACTCATTCTCACCGGGTGGCATTTTTGCTTTTGTAACGTTGCTCCTGTTGCACGCAGTTGCCTCGCGGGAGTCGGGAGGAGAGCTCGAGCCAAATCCAAATCTAAACAAACACGAAACTACCATTTTCCCTCCCATTCGAGTAGTTTCCTTACTTAATAATTAAAGTAAACACTTGAAAGAGAAGTGCATGTGAAGTCATTACTTATGCGAGTCAACGCAAAAGGGGAACAGACGCTTCTACAAAATTGTTTTTTGAAAGTATCCCAGCAAGTTGGGTTGGAGTATTTGCTGAAAAAAGTAGTAGTTAACGAAATGCCATGTAGTAGAGAGCCTCCTCGCAACTTTGGCTGCTGTGCTCGTCAGCAGGAGGAAAAAGGAAAAAGAAGGAGGAAGATAAAAGGTAAAATGTGAAGAGAAATAAGAAGAACGTTTTTGTGCTTTTCGGAGTACTAGAGATAATGAAGAGTAATATTATGGAAAATTCATGAAAGAAAACTGTCATTCGAAAACATTTCGGCTTTTAAGTATCGTCATCATTGTTTGCACACAACAGCGACAGGCTAAATTGTTAAAGAAGAGAAAGATTAGAGATATTCAATTGAAAGTTTACTCAAACAAAATTTTCTTTCGATTTTCCCAATCTCAACGGTAAATTCGGGGTAATTCCAACTGAAAACTTTTTTCTCTCTAATCTTAGCACACGGCTGTAGTATGTCCCATCTGGTGGGCCTCCTTAAACTTCTGTTAGTGATTAAGCAACAACTTTTTTTAAAAAAGTAAAAAGAAAGCTGAAACGAATAGAATTATGCTTTCAGAAATTTACATGAATGCATGCACAGCCTGAAAGCCATGTGGAAAGCAGAGATTAGGATAATAAATAGTAATATGACGAATAAAAGGAATGTAGGACATTTTCCTCAGTAAACAAAATAGCTAATTCCAAAAATTCACAATTTCTTGATTATGCCTTTTTCCTTACAAAAGTCAACTTTAGAAACAGCTTCCTTTTCCCTTTGAATGGACGAATAATTTGAAATTCCATTTAACAAAAGACTAATGTGTACACACCTGTGTGCGTATGACTGTGTGAGTGTGCCGGGATCGGGGGTAACAGTAAAGCAGTACAGCAGCTTGAACGAGAAATTCTCTCAAATGATTTCTTGGTGTACACATACATTTCCATTTTCCACTTTTATTCCAATGTTCATTTTATACTTTTTTACACATCTATTGGTACAATTTTTGTAGAATAAATTATTTACGCACCTGCAAAAATAGTTATGTAGATTCTACATTCCTATTTCTTTCTTTCCCAGGAAAGAGTCAACACGACAGATAATCTTCCTGCTACATTATTGACTACGTGTTTTTGAAAATAAAATGGCATCTGTTTAAAAAGTGTTTTTCCCAAGTCTACATTATCTTATCTGTCTAAAGCGATAAACTTGCTCGCGCTAATCTACTTCGAGTAGTGTGCGTCATTTTTACAAAGTAACTGACGCGAGTGGTGGCCAAAAGTTACTCCAGTTCTATAAGACGTACAGCAAAAGCGGCATACCTACACATGTAAATATATTGTAAATGTAAAACACGTAACTACATTATGTAGAATACAATAAAGATACGAATTCTGATGCTACTTTTATGAGGAGTATAATTTAAAGAAAGGAGATACATTTTTTCTGTATATCCCGCGTATCTACTATAACCAACTGTGAGCCAGAAGCTTGCCAAAAATCCTCTATTTTGAGTGCACTTTACTTGAAAAGGTTCTGTCTGTTTTCTTATTCTTCCTTTGCCCAGAGATAACTGCCCAATGCCAGTTTAGTGTAAAGCTTTACACTGAGTACGCACACACTTTATGAGCATTTTTTCCGTTCAAGTGTGTCTGTAGAAAGGAGGAGTGGATAACATAAAAAACACACAAAACAGCAGCTTTACTAACCCTTTTTCTTTCTGTTTTCTCTCTTTCTTTCTTGTCTTCTCCATCTTCACAAGTGGAGAAGCTTTCAAAAAATAAAGATAAAAAAGACCAGCAGCCGGGAATAGAGAAAGAGCGTGGATGAATAGTATTTTGGGTGTGCTTTTTCACAATAAATTGAATTTTCACGGATGAATCTACCTTCACTCTCGAAAATAAAAATAAATCACACACTCATTTCGATTCTTTACCCCTCTTGTGTGTTACAGTTTCCAGTGCACGGCAGTAGTGGAGTCACATACTATTTGAACACTGAACCGTGTATAACATTTTATTTGGAATTTGGAATGTATGAACGATGGGAGGAAGGTATGCGGTGAATTTGAAAAATGCTTGTATATATACGTCCCTCCCTACCTAGCTGACTACCTAACTACGTTACCGGAACAGGAAAGAGATAAAATGAAAAACAACAATCAAGCAGGCTCACTCGTGCATAGCGCCATATATAGCGGGAAAGTTGAAGACATCCAAAATGCGTTTCCTCGTGTCCCTCCTTTTCTTTGGCTGCTTTAATTTAGTTTTGCCAATCAAAATTGCTTACCTGCCTACTTTTTCAGTGTCGCGTATCCTTCTTCTTTTTTCGTTTTTCCCTGTCGCTCCACCTTTTCATTTTTTTGTCGTGTCAATTTAAATTAATTAATTGGATGGAAAAAATCTCATAAAAATTGCTTGCTCACGAAAAAAGTGCATAACTTATGGAAGCACTACTACAGTGTGTCCACTGCCACCACTTTTTTATTTTAATTACTTCTCTATTCATTCTTCCTCATCAACGTCCTCAACAAGTGAGCGGGAGGAATCCTTGGAATTTACTGTTTTCAAGCTAAAAGAACTCCGAATAACGATAATGCCGTGACTGCTGCCAACTCCGATCCCTATCAGCCATCGTCACTCACATTTCTTCTCATCCTCGATTCATGTCTTCTTGCATCTCATTACTCTTCCCCACTTTCTCATTGTCTTTTCTCCTCCTTACGACTAAAACCTTGTTTTTCCTTCTCTGTTAGATGTCAATCTCAAATCATCAAAAAGATCGTCGCTGTAGATCCATTCTATCTTGGGTCTTGATGCTACAACACAGGAAAACAAAAATGTCAGCTTATTATCCCCCTCTCATATTAAATCCCGTCTCATTCTCATATAATAGTATCCTTTGTCTGTACAAGAAAAAAATCTTGGCATGTTTACCAGCTAATTACTTGTAAACTTGTGTGTATGCACCAGAGACAACTCCGTACGACAATAAGGATGATGCTCTGATGACGCTGCTGACGACAAAGTCTTCTCCGATTTCACTAACAAACTTATAACTTACCATATACCTTCACTCTCTCTCTCTCTCTCTTTCTCTCTCTCTCTTTCTCTCTCTGTGTGTAATGATCTTTCTCCTTTCGTCGCCTTCGTCTTATTCGACGTCTTGTTAATTGCACCAGAGACAACTCCGTACGACAATAAGGATGATGCTCTGATGACGCTGCTGACGACAAAGTCTTCTCCGATTTCACCAACAAACTTATAACTTACCATATACCTTCACTCTCTCTCTTTCTCTCTCTCTGTGTGTAATGATCTTTCTCCTTTCGTCGCCTTCGTCTTATTCGACGTCTTGTTCATTTTCGTCAGACTTGTCATCTCCGTCGCTCTGTATTTTAAATGGAAATAATAACAAAAATAATTTGAGAACCTCCTTGATTGTCACTGTGACTCTCTCTGGATAGGCCGAGCTCAATTCTCCCCTTGTCTACACACACAACTCTGATCCAAGCGGATAAATTTCGTTCACTGTTGCCACTCCACCAGTAGTGAACCCTTCTCTTCATTTCTCCTTTCGTCTTTCATCATACTCATTTTTACTAATTCTTTTTCTACATCTCCACCTAAACAGTGTTAGAAATGATGTTCATAGTGAATTCCACTTGTGTCTGTTGCCGCCGGTACAAATGTATTTTGTGTGTGCGTGTGTGTATGCGCGTGTATGTCATCTAATTTGTTGTCACAAGACGATGATCAGTAGCGATGATGATAATAATCAACCGAAAAGAATGAAGAATGTGTATGCATTTTAGATGAGTTATTTCATTTCCAACTACAACTGCTCCGCTCTGCATAAACATCTAAAAGGAGGAGACGTCTTCCCCCTTTTTCTGCTTCTTCAATTGTATTTCATTTCCCTTCTCTCATCATTCTTCCTTTCACAGATTGAACTTTGTCGCGAGTGAGGTTACCATACTACTATTGCCTGGGCTCGCCCCTTCTCCTTTCCTCTCTCCTTCAAAACATCACTCCACTTCGCTCCGTTTTATCATCTCCCTTGTTGCAGCCCGACTGCATCATTATTATTATCAATCAAGACAAGGATTCTTGTTCCGGATTTTATGCCTGCGTCCGCTCGTCCGTCCCTTTTCCTCTTACATTCATTATTCACAATTCACTTTTATGACTCATTATTCTATACTTTCGGTCGGAGGTTCTCAATTGAATGCGCTGCTGCTTGCTGCTATTTCGTCTGCACCGTGACAAATGAATCAACAGATCACCCACATTCTATATACACACACATACATGCATGCACACTCTCTCAATCCAATAGTACAACCCAAATATTCCCCTTTCTTCATCGATTCATTTCTCATAATGATAATATTAGGTTTTGGGGAAAAAATTGGAAGAAAGGGTGCATGATGTAAAAAAATGATCGTCATCATCATCGTCATTCTATATTTCTTGATTCTGTTCCTAGCTCACACGCAGTATCTCTCTCTCTCTCTCTCATCTCCCAGTGAATTAGTAAGTCAGGCAGTCAGCCTTAATTAAAATCAACAAGACTTAATTGCTTCTTTGTCAATATTATTGTACGACTCTTCTTTCATATGCAAATATAGTTCCATCCTCCCTAAACTGGAGGGGAATACTACAGGCAATAGGCAACCAGATATACGTGTAGCAATTGTAGTGTATCTATCTGTACATCTCTATACATACAAGTAATTTATCTTTTTCGGTCCTGTTTCCGGAATAATGGGACGTCGAAAGTAATAGAGCTAACAAAAGGAAAGCTGTGTGTGTATAATGTCGGCTGCTTTCTGCAGATTATCATAGTGATGATGACCTTGACCATTCTATCTATTATTACATCCGGCGAGTGGGTTCCCAAATCATAAAATAATTGTGTCGTCTCTGTCTCAGCGTATATTCCATTCACCACAGCTACAAGGCTGCACACACACACACACACATGCTACACTGCATTGATCTCTCCATTTGCATAATATGGATCTCGGCGGAAATACGTCCTCCGGCTTTTCTCAGCGTGATGAAGACGACAAAAGCAAAATGAATGAACGTGGCAAGTCTTGTAGCAGAATAAACTTGTACTTTCGTTGATAATGGTATTAAGGATGATAAAATCCAAATAATCCAATTTTGTCTGCTAGTCTCTCTGAAACTTTGGTGTGGAGTATTTTCTGAAAATAAGAACAAAAGTCCCTTGAACCCTCGTCGTCGGTCTTTCAATTTGGCCACGTTGCCGTACAAAATGCGTACAGCAAACTTCTCTTTAATTGTCACCAAAAAAGTAGCACACAACTCATCAGCTTGTCTTGTCGTTAGCCGTAATACTTAGCCGTTAGGTAGCATGTACGAGAAATGGCGTGTGTATGTGTGTGTCTGTCTGTGTTTCCCCTCCTTTCGTAAAAAGTGTGAACAAACTGTAAAGTTTACTTTTCTCGTTGCTCTTTCTGCCGAGCAGAATAGGGGACCTTGTGTGACTTTTTAATGAAGAATTGATTGCTCTTTCAAAAAGACCTGAAATGATTTAGTTTCTCGCAAAACAAGAACCCCTGAAGCTCCAGCCGTGTTGGAGCCTCCTTCTCCAGCCTCTCTTGCTGATCACCTACATAATTTAAATGGCATAATGACCTCATATGCTAGGCAGTCAAGCAAGGGTCACACATTATTCCGTTAGAACTATCATCAACGTTTATAATGGCGCAAGAAACGAGGCGTGGGAAGACGAACAAGAAGGCGACGACGACGACGAAAAAAAGCAGCTGAAATACGGTGAGAGTTTTCTGTCCATATGTTACCTTCACGCACCACTCGGCGTCCTCCATGTGTGTACGTATCTAAAATTGAGTCTCTGGCAGAGTCAAGTATTTTTTCGCTCGAACTGGGCCCTCGAGTCTTTAAAGAATGTATCAGACGAATTGCCCAGTTTGTTCAGAGTAAAGCACTTTGTCCTAACTAGAAGAACACAGCAGCGGAGCGAGTGGGTAGTATCAACCTTGCTTCTATTAAGTTGGAACGAAGAAAGGAAAATTTGTAGGAAAATCCCAGTTGACAGCCTCTATTTTATCAAGTTAGCCAGGGGAACTAGCAGTACGTGAGTCCCGGATAAGGGAATTAAAGGAAATAGGCTGCACTTGTGTATGTGTGTGTGTCTATGTGTATACGAGGATCAGCAGGAATGGAGAAGAAAGGCGATGAAGGAGGAAAATATGTGTTACCAGGCTTGTTCCTCTGTATCCCTCTGAACATCTTTTTTGTCAGTAAGTCTAGCATCTACTAGCACCACAGCCCCAAAAGAAAAGTCAATTAAATGCTAATTATGTCACAAAGACAACAGCCATTACGATACTATATAGCTGGCTACATACATACGCTGTTTCTGTCTGATGAAAAACTCCCTTCTTTACTCGGCTCCGGCTTTACTCTTTAGATGGCTTTTCTCCTGTTGATCGCTCCAGTTGCTGGCATTTCTCAGCAGATTTACGTAAATTGATAGACGGGCAGCACAGGACCATCAAAAACGAATGAATCTGCTAGAGCTGTTCAAGTCTCTTGCAAAAACAAATTAGGAAAGTATTACAAATTGAGTTTACGCATTGACATACACGATATCTTTTTGTTTAGCATCGTCGTTTAAGCGCAGCACAACACACAACACTGGCTAGCACAACTACTACTTTACAACGTTCATACTGCTTTCAATTTTCAGATTTAGGAGGTTCGACTACTTAAAATTTTAATCATCTCACAAATAGCATTACTGTTTTCGATCAAAGAACAAAATTTCGAGCACATCACAATTTAAAAGGTTTTCACTCTGGAAAATAATAAACTTTTTTAAAAATGGCATCCTTACAAATTACTTATATTTCAACGCCGGTAGGGAAAATGTAAACCCAGAAGCTGACAATAGCAGCAAAGGTACTGACGTACATTTTTTTGTAAGTAGAATTATCGTATGGAATGAATGCCCCCAGCCGTTGCTTTCGTTCGATTTATCATCATTACTTACTCTACCCCGAATTCCAATAGGCGCCTGTAAGCTTTCATCATCAGCAGCAAAACGCACTCTACCTAATGCGGTTATAATTACAATATCAGTCCAAGCACAACGTCTCCCACAAAACTTCCTGATTAGTACTAGTAGTTATTTCAATCCATAACACAACACAGCTCTCTCCAATTTAACAAAAAGCAGCAAGTCACGAGGAAAACAGCACTTTTTTGTCTACCTCTTCCTAAAAGCCTTGTTTTGTCTCTCCTTTTACTTCTCCATGCTACTTTTACTGCCGCCATAATTAGAGAGAGAGAGTCGCCAGAGTACCTGCCTCTCTCTCCCTTTCAATGTGTGAGAAGAGAAAATACGACGTGTGTGTGTATCTGTCTGCAAAACACTCATTCATCTCCATCAATTCTATTTTGTGCCACGAAAAACTCCCCACCAAAACTATATCTGTACCTGCCTTCACAATTTTGTTAATGAGCCTCTGCACACAAATTAGAGCGACAAACCAATCACCTTTTGTAAAGTTACTACACAGGCAAGGTACTACTACTACTCGCTGGAGCTTGCTATCGACTGCAAAACACCCGACTGGGTGTGTGTGTGTGTGTGGAAAGAAAAGGAAAGACAAATACCAGAATCACGAATAATTAGGTAGTTTTTAGTTGTAGTATGTGAGTTAAACGAGATGTTCCATTGCACACCTTGGAGATTATTTCCAATTCCCACACCGGCGTCGTGTCGTTGCCGTTTGTTTGCTTTACGGGAGATTTTCCTCTCCTGAAGAGAAGGAAAGGCGCAATAACTTTTTCCTCTTGAATGTGCATTCCTCTACAGTCTACCCTATAGGCGGAGTATTATGTACAACGGCTTTTGCCGATGAAAGTATGTTTTTCTTTTTTCCTCATGTTGGCGGCAGCAGTGGTGGTGGTGGTGATCATTAAATGTTTCTAAATACCTTTCTGCTTGCCTGCTTCGATGTTCAATTCAACCTTTTTTCTTTCTCTCTCCCAACTCTCTTGGTCGCCATTTCCTATTTCTGAAGTCTGTGAAGTGAAATTAATGGCCATCTTTCAATGCACAATGTTTTCCCTTTTAATGGCCTCTTTCTCTCCGCCAAAATTATCCTGAGGACGATAGAGTCTCTCTCTCTTCCTCTCTCTGTCTGTGAAAGTGTAGGTATTCCTGTGGTGGTGGCGGCATTGGTGTTTGCGTGTTGATGATGATAGTGTGTGCGATATCATTCCAAGTGTGTGTATGCCTTTTCTTCCCCATTTTCTCTATAAACCACACATCTCTCGCTACAACATACTAAAGCCACACGATCATACCACAAGATGAGATTTCACAGGAAGTATCCCGTACCATGTCTCTCTATTCAAACTTGCACACAACAACCTAGAGAGAGAAAACTGAGAGCCTATTTTGAGCCTTCTAAAAGGAAACAAAAGAGACCTCGCCGTGCGTGCGAACACCACCACCACCATCACCTTTCCTTTAAAACCGTGTTGCCGTCGGTATATCGTTCTCATCCCCCCAACAATAGTAAAGGGCGGCAGGACTAACGACTCATTATCGTAAATAGTAATTTACGTGGATAGAGAACGAAGAATAACAGCAAGGAAGGCTCTGCGAAAGCTCAAAACAATGGCTGTCCGCCAACCAGCCTGGTAAACTTGGAGAAGAAAAAGACAAAAGGCGCTCTCCCTCCCTCAAAGTCAAGTTGATGATGCCTGGAACCCAAAACTGCTCTCCACTGATTTTTATCGCACACATTGCACCACCAGTAGAGGGGTAAAGTTCACACGGAAGAGGAGTCATTAAAACACTGTTGTTATTGCTAACGCACCTCCCATTATAAAACACATTAGGGTATATTGTGAGACACATTGGATGGGATGGAGCACCCATTAAAAGCTGTGTATATTTACAGTTTCCTGACACGATTGGAAAATCTCCTCTCTCTGCTTCCTGTCGAATATTCAAGGTGAAGCTGTAAAGGTGCCAATGTAATAGTCATTGGGGGTCATCTATTCATGCAGGTCGTTCGTTCCTTTTAGTTGTTTCTTTTTTTCCTTTTATCACCTCTACACATCCCTACTGACTGGGTATGGTCGCCAGCCAGGGTTTATTGTAGTAGTACGTCGTAAAATAGCAATAAGAGCCAAATCCAATGATATGCCGCCGTTCTTGTTGCGTTGCTGTTTGTCGTAGTCGTGCCGATTGGAATTTTATTTGGTAATGCGTTGCACATCTTCCGTACATTTATTACTTACACAACAACACTTCTAAAAATTAATGGAATGGATGGATGAGTGAAATGGGAGTATTCTGGCTGCTCCTGCGAGCGAGAGAAACATGCAACAAGCTATACATTCTTTCTTTGTGCCTCTCATTCCCAAGTTTTTTTCTTCATCCGCCAAGATGAATGACTTTCCCGCTTGGAAATGCATCCCATTCGGTTATGTCGCGCGATGTACGAAGTGCGCACGGGAAAAAATCTGTTTGATTGTGCATGAGATAAAGGAATCAAATGAAAGGAAAAGAAAATGAAGAGGAAAGAGAGGACATCCCTTCCTCTTCTTTTTTGTCGCCTTATTTTTCCCTCTCTCTCTCTCTCTCTCGTTTTCCCATTAAATCACAACATTGCATTTTCACTTGAAAGAGTCTCCAGAAAAACATTGGATTCTTCCAATGAAATGAATAAAACGACCAGGACGAGAGTGCGAGAAAGAGGAACAGGAGTAGGGTAAGTAATTGGAAATGGCGTAAAAAGAAATGGAATGAGTATTGACTTGTGTGAGTAGTAGTGTGATATAACGGGATATATACCTCCATAAAACAAGAAAACGTACAAATTGTTCGGCGACAAGAGGAGAGGAGTGTGGCGATGGGGATGGGATGTGATATGTGGAGAAGATTTTTTTTCTAGATAAAAGATAATAATAATAGGAGTCCCGGGTCACCCATCCATTTTTTGGTCCACTACTCTTACTCTACAACCACAGAGACCAGTGGACGTATAGTATTGGTGTATTTGGTACAACTCTACTACTGCTGGTTTCCTCCTGATGGCAGTGATGATGGTATGCGGCCGGGAAAATGGCTATGCGTCCCTCTTCTTCCACTGGCACATTTTTTTGTCATCAGGGGCTTAACACACAACATTAGTTTGGTTTTCCATTCCGTTGGCTTGATACTACCACCACTATGGCCACCGAGGAGGACGTGTGTACTGTGTGTACCGGGTAGAACTTTGAGGTTGGTTTTATAGCGAGTCTCACACCACTTTGTAGGGTTATAAAAGCGAATCTTTTTATTATACGGATGAATGGATATTTGGGGATGGACTGTGGAACTTCATCCTTGCTTTATAGGGAAGGAGGTGGATAGCGTGATCTTGGGCAGTTATAATAGGAAAAAAATGCAGAGAAGTAAAAGCAAAAGTCAAACTGATCAGGGGCTTGTCGTCGTCTTCGTCGTCGTCCTTGCCAGAGAAATAAATGGCTTTAAAGCATGGCGATAGGGAGTGCATGGGTGAGGGGGAAGAGCGTGTGGCAACAGGGAAAGGGGGATTCATTGCCGGGAGTAATTTGCTTATTTGTATCCGGTTGCATTATAGACACACATACTACATTACAGCGGCAATTTGCCACCCTGTCGGGATGCCGAGCAAGATTTGTATGGGAGTTTGGCATGAAATACCAAAGAGAAGAGAGAGAAAAAATACTATTTTTGGGGGAAGATTATCCAAAAAATGGGAAGATAAAGAGAGGGAAGAAAGCTTTTAAAAAGGAGCACAAAACATTAATTTTAATGTTTTATAACCCGAGAAGGATAGGTAAGTCGAATATATCATCAGTCAGGAAGAAAAGTGAAAGGTGGGAGGAAAATATCAAATTGGAGATAAAAATCTGCGTATGCAAAGGAAACGCACATTTATACTTCCACGCGCTTTGTTCTCAAGTGTACTACTCCTATATGTACCGTATTTTGCGGGTTTATCGCTTCGAAGCTCGGGAAGAATACGAGTGGAAAAATTACGCAGCAGTTTGGTTAAGTTTGGATGAGTAAGCAGAGAGAGAAAGAAAGAAAGAAAGAAAGAAACGTGTGTTAAGAAAGAATTAAGGTTGTTTGGCTGCACATCATATATACTGTATCATATGTAGGTATATATAGGCTGTATATTATATAGGCGCTGGGCTGTTGTATCAGTTCTGCAGTGGAACTTTCAAGTGAAAAAATAATTTCTCGCTTGGTTAACTTTAATATTTGGATCCACCTTTACTGGATGAAAGCGCAGGTGTATAGAGTGTACGAGATTAGGTAGCTACCCCAAGTTTTCGTATTATTTTCCCTTGAACTTGGATCGCTTTTATGATTTAAATAGACAGAAATTGTAATGGTACGAGATCTTTCCTATATAGCACATTACTTTTACTATAGAAGAAATTGTAGCGTTTCTTCCGAAATTTCTTTGAGTAGTAGGTCTTCCCATGAAAAATATAAAAGCCCAGCTTTCTCCGTATACAATGGTAGCACGAGCAGGGAAGACACAAAAGCTCGTAAAAATAATATCACTGTTAATTACTTACCCCCGACTCGGTTGCTGTTACCGCTTATTATTCCCGCACCGGGCTCCACGTCACTAACATTGTATGATTAAATGGGTTAGTTTTATGTGATCTAAGTCTGTTCAAACGAGCAGCGACATTACTCTGCTTTATTGGCACTCGCTCTCGCTGCCGAGCAATGGAATAGCAAAGTAAATTTCATTGTGAAAGTTTCTCCAAAAGTGGGAGAACAACAACAATAACAAAAACAAAACCAAACTGCTTCCGAAGAGTAGACAGGAAAATTCATGATTTCATTCTTCTTCGTCTTCTTTCTTATCCGAGGAAAGTGGCTGTGTAATAAAATACCAGGATATCATACGTGGAGCGTACAACAAAACACCTCATCGTCATCATCATCAGAAAACAAAAGACGATGTTGGTTATTTGGAGAGCTCAAGAGCAGCAGTCCTTTCATTTTGGTAACTTATTATTAGCTTCTTGAATGTGTATATGCATGTATGTGTGTGATTTCCTGCTCTTCCCTCTGAGTTCCTTTTCAAATGTCTTCGTCCTCTTAGGCTGTTTTAATACATTAGTATTAGAGTTATTGCCGGTGGTAGTGTGTGGTGCGGCACTCGCTGGAAAAGTTTCTTCTTAACTATTGTCCGCTTCTTCTTCTTTTGGCAGAAATACTCATTCATATTCCACCTCCACCATCGAAATAATGTGTTGTATACTCAAATATTTCAATTTTATATCTTTACAAGCACTCTTGAAGAGTCTCGAAGTCGTTCTTGGTCTAATTTAGAATCTTCTCAAATAACAACACAAAAACAACAACAACAGGAGCCAGCAACAAAAGCGCATGTAATATTTTACTACTGGGTTACACCAGAACTGGTGTTGTTTGTTTATTGCACAGAAAATGGGAGCATGATGAGGACGGTGTGTACACACACACAGTTCTGGCTGAGGTTTGCACTCGGGCAGTTTATCAAAGTCAAACAGCAGAATCAGAGAGGAAAGTGAAAGAAGAAGAAGAATGTTTGGGAATGGAAGTGGCAGGGTAGCACACTAACAATAATAACAACAACTGGTGGCTGCATATAATGACAAGGGGGTGTAAGAGCAAGTGATGGTGACGCTTTTGTGAAACTTGAAACTGCTGTTGGTTGAGGAGGACAATGTTGTGATACTGATATTTTTCATTTTCATTCATGGAATCATTTTAAAACGTTGGTTTCTACAAGGTTTCTACCCTCTAACAGTTTTGTAACATTAATTACTATTATTATGCACTTATTTGGCTCAGGTACACACAAGCATCAAAAAATTCGCAACGGCCCCTTTACGAATAATGTTTCCTTCAATGAGTCCATCTAAATCAGCTCTGCTTACATTGGTGGAGGTTGTTCATTCGTGGAAATAACTAATAGAAATGCGGTTTTATGGCAAACAAGACGACGACCTACCTGGCAGGGTATGTCATATTCTTAGCTTTTTATATTTTAGTGTCGTTTCAATTATACATTTTACATCGTTTTCTGAACCGTTACCTTATATTAAATTCATTAGCCCTTTCAAGTGAACAGTTACCAATCAAATGAATGATTTAGGGTTGATTCAATTATTAAGAACCTGGCTTCATTTCCCCATAAACATCCCATGCAAATGATTAAAGAAGTGGATTAGTTAAAGATCATCAACATACTGCTACATTTTACAGATAATGCTAAACAAACGAACTTCATCGAGAAGCACGAACATTTCTGTTAATGCTACATATTTCGTTTTTACACTTACTGCAGAGGGTTCCAAGTTCCAAGTTGACGGTTTTTGTTGTTTGTAGGACGAGGACCCTTAGGGAAAACGTAGCCAACAAATAATACGCAGCCCTGTCTATTGCCTAACGAATTCTTGTTTTTTGTTGATGTCAACAACGAATCCCAAGTCTCCTGCAAATTAGTGTGAGCATAGCTAACGGGCTTACCTAAACCTCAGAACAGTTAGGTATGCCAGTGGCATAAGAATGATTCATAGTAAAAATGGCTCAGAGAGTTAATTGGTTGGGGACAATACCATTTCTGGTAACCTTCAAGCGCATGCATTTGATAAGAATGAAGGAGCGATGCATTATATTTGCAACAACCGCCCGGTCGGTACACGTGTGTAACCTTTATGCCTTCATGTTTTACGCATTACCATTTCCGTTTACAACTTTTTGTCTGTATTCTGTATGCTACTTTTCCCGAAGTTGAAACAGTGATACCAGTGACGTTTGCAGATACACCGGAGTAGAAAATATGGTGACAACTTTTTCCTTTTTGTTTCTCCTTGTCTCTCCCCCCCCCCTTCTCTCTCTCTCTCCCTGTTTAACATGAAACAGAACGAATTCCCTGTTTAATTCCTAGAAAAGAAATAAATAATATATTACAGAGTCAGGCACATAATATGGAAGAGGGAAGCGGCAAATGGCAAAGATTTATTATTGACAAGGCCAGGAGTCCCACAATTTCATCTTTACATAAAATATTTTCCCTCTTTCAGTTCATCTCTGCTTTCTTTAAAAATCTACAATATACACGGCATTTCTACTCTCTCCCTCTTTCCCTCTCTCTCTCGCCTTGAAGCTTGTTTGTATCCGTTCCACCTACAGCGATAGAAGGAAGAAAATACATCATCTCTCTTATCATTATAATTTGAAAACCAACTACCAACCGGCCACAGCTGTTGTATGTATAGAAGCGGTTTATACTAACGAAAATTTGTGAAACAATAAAAACATGGTTGTACGAGAGCTGAACTCACTTATTTGAGCAGCATAATATATTTGCTTCCAGCTGCCCTGTACATAACAAAAACACAAATCATTCACAGAAGCGGTTTGAAAATTATAAATACTCTGGTAATAACAATAATTCTGAAAAACTATTACGGATGTGAAAAATTAGAAAATAGCTGAACCAGAGTTTACTAGGCGGAAAATAAAATGAAAGCGTTAACAAACTTCTACAACTTGCACGCCGTTGTAAACATATTTCCTCTAAAGAATAATAATATTATTGTTAGGTAATAGAGTTGTATGGTATTTGTAGACAGTAAAATTACGCAGGTAAAATAATTGGCACGAGTTGCTACTCGGTAATATGTCATGATTGGCAAAATGGTGATGCAAATCAGTTAACCAGTGCACATATAAAATTACAAATAGTTGCCCCTTGATATTCTGGTGAATACACTTGCGTCATGAGTACTGTACATACAAACTATGTACATAATTTACTGCTATTTTTCGATTTTGTAACGTCACGTCACTGTCCCTCAGAAGAAATGTTCAGCTGTCTCTCTGTCTGCCTATCAATCCGGAACAGTGGTTGTTTGTACCGATTGTCAAGAGAAAAAGGCAACCGAGAATACGTATATTTAATACATTGTCATTCACCCTTCCACTTTTGCATAGGCAAGGTAGCAGTACTACAACGTTTTCCCATATACTGTGTAGCAGTGATCATACGATGCAGTTTCAAAATGCACTTTTATCCAAAAAACACACGAAGAAAAAAAAGTTTTACCAAAAGTAAAAAAAGGCAGGAAGGGGTGGCCGGGATAATGGCAGTGGTGGTGGGAATCCATCCTTCTGCTTATCCCTTTTTGTCGACAGCTCGTTCGTCCTGTCTGACTTTTTCTTTCTTCTCGTTCCCAGCTTTAGTGTTAGACAAGACAGAGAAAGGAGAAGAAAAAAAAACTTTCCAAAGAAGGAAATCCTTCCCGGATTTTCTCTTATTGTGTTGGATTTACTGGAAAGGGAGAAGTTGGATTACGCAAGGAAAAAAGAAAGAAGGGTCGGTTTGGCGAACAGTTTTTTTGAATTTAACCAAAGGAAAGTCATGCATGGTATGGCA
The DNA here is from genome assembly GCA_027744055.1 of Callyntrura sp. NNG-2020. Classification (NCBI taxonomy): domain Eukaryota; kingdom Metazoa; phylum Arthropoda; class Collembola; order Entomobryomorpha; family Paronellidae; genus Callyntrura; species Callyntrura sp. NNG-2020. The sequence continues at coordinate 903 of JAHZNE010001047.1, read as the reverse complement.
TACGCCATGACGAGAAGACACTAGGCGACATACAGCACAACCCAACAACCACCCAAAATAAAAACAAAAAAGCTTTCCTTACTCTCTCTCTCTCTCGTCAAGTGAGGGAGTCAGAGAGTGAGTGACAACCCAGGGAAAAATAGGATAAGAACCTATTGAAAGTACATGCCAACCATGCACACTGACACACGAGTAATGCCTGTGAAACAAAAGGTTGCACCCAACTACAGAAAACCTGGGTGTATATGGAAAGTTGTGTGTTCTCACCGAGTCAAGAATAAAAAATTTGATCCTTTCGCTCCTTTCTATTTGACGGTGTAAGTAATTGAACAGGAGCAGAATCAGAGGGGAAAACACAAACTGTGAGCATCTAGATTAAGAACATATTTTTTCAGCACGTACATCCAACATAACAACTGGGAAATATTATGAAATTTCGATTGCAGGTATCAAACCCGCCTACCAACCAAGCAAGGTGAACTTTTGTACTTACTTTTTGTGAGATAAAGAGGCAATATTACAACTTGATCATCATGTCAAAAGGGAAAATACACAGGAAAAGGAAAAAGAGTAAAAGTATCGAAGTGTGCTTTCGTTCTGGGAAAAATGTATGAAAACAAAGTATATACGCACACACAATTTTTTTCTCTCTCTCTTGCAAACATCAAACATCAATGATATTTTTTTTCTAATGTCTACATATATTGAACATATATACCTAACTACGTCAAAGATTATGCCTGTGATAATGATAGTGTAGGAAACAGGTATTGCAGGAGGTAGGCATATTCCCTATGTAGCTTTCCATCCTGAATGTAATTTCTCCCGGTACACTTTTCCCTTTTTTCTTCTCCTGACCAGAAAATTGAGTTGATCTGACGTGTTTTTTTGCTCGTCGTAGAA
>JAHZNE010001046.1:0-12308 GCA_027744055.1 Callyntrura sp. NNG-2020 | reverse complement strand
GTAGATGTAGTTACCTATACCTATGTCAATAGAACCGGAGGTGGAGAACAAATAAAAGTTTTCACTAACGCTTCAAAACAGCATTGCTACGATTACATTTTAAAAGCAATTTCTTAGAGTAAGTAGGGACGAAGTTTGCGCCGCTATTTTTCATCAATCGTGTAACGTGGTATGTAACCATACGAATTATAAATTCAGGGGTTGGATTTTTCTATAGAAAACTTATTAAGATGCGGTAATGTATTTGTTTTTGTAAATGTTAAATATTACGGAAATGTCAGTTGTTATATGAAACGTCTGTGCAGATTGATTGGGAAAAATTAACACACGGTTCAACATTGAAACTGATTAGCAGTATCGCGAGTGGCTACCCAGAGATTTGTTTTTATTGTATAATTTTGGCAAGAGGCAGTCAAATCGTAATGGTAAACGGAGTATTTTACACTGTATAAATGTATTTTTGCTAATAGATGTACAGTATAATTACCATAAAACAATTCGCAACAGCATAACACAATATAAAAAATTGTTCGTTGGGGTTTCTTTTAGTAATACTTAGAATCGTCCTTTATTCTTCGTATCTGTAAAATGGCTTTCATGAATGAGTCGGTTTAAAGCACAAGTACAGTAACGACTGCAATGACATGTACAATTGTAATATTGTAAATGACATAGTAAGTAAACTCTTTCATTCATTCGTTTAATCCACGTCTGGTGTTAAGTAGTGTAAATAGATGCCCGAAAGTCAACTCGTTTAGCAGACATTGACTCTGGCATTAACGAATGTTCAACCGATCCAGAAGGTTTCCGGTTTAGTCTGGAAGACATTTCTACATCATGAATCGGGTGTATTCCCTCCTACAATTAAATTCGAGTTTTACCTTCCTACGCCTACTACTCTGTCGAAATACATCCCACGGTTCAGAGAAATTGGTTGGCCAAAACACATTTCGAAACTACACGTTTACTTTTGATAATGTTCGGATAGATTAATGAATCAGCCAACTTGGCCATGCATATTGCCTATTTGGTAATCCTTGATAAGCTTCTCCCAATGAAAAGTCGGGAAAGTTACGTCGGAACTAGGTTAATCACAAATCATGCATGTTTCGTAATAGAGATGAAATGTGATACCATTTGTCATCGCTGTAAACCAAGAGACTATAAGCTTTGGGGCATTATGCGAATCCAATGTGCTTAAGTGGGAGCATGACCTGTCATTGTAACTTGTAACCTTTTGGTAGTTATAGTCATACAAATCCAAAAAACATTTGCTTCCAGCATTCTATTTATGACCAAAACTTCTCCACGTGTCAAAGTGTATCTTATTTAGCAACTTTGTCAGAGAAAGCAGCAAGAAGGAAGAAAGTGGAAAAGTTTCTTTTTTTACTTAAAACGCCATAAGGTGGAGAGAGAATGAAACAACCAAATGCGCTGTTTCTTTTCTTGTCTTGGTGACCGTGATAGATTGTTCTCTCTGTGAGACTGATTAAACTAACCCACCCTACGCAGAACTTTCCCTTATGTTTAAACGACTAAATATATTACAATACAGCAAACAACAACTCAGGATTTTGCATAAGTAAACACTTGTTAAGATTTCCTTACTTTTGCATGCGACAATGCAGACGTAAACACAACAGGAAACGTAAATTTTCAAACAGTTTCGTAGGACTTTTCTGACCCACCACTCAATCGAAGCTAAAACAAATCATATTGCAGGCTCCTTCTCTGAAGATATAGCTTTTTGTAGCAATTCTTTACATGCCATTTCTATACGTCGTGTTTCTGCCCTCAAAATTAAGAAACTAGAATTGCAAATGTTGTAAAAACTGTAATCCAAGGAATAAAGAATTATAATTTATACTCAAAGCGAGAATGGATATACACCGAAACTGTATGGCAAATGATACGAAGACTCCTTTCTTTCTGAGTTCACCTATAAACCAATGGGTGAAAGCACATTACATTAGTAAATATGGAAACGGCATGCACGCTTGTACTTTTCTTTCCGTTGGGACAGGTAACATTGTTAAGCAATGAACCCGACATTGTTTTTGCTGTATCTATGGCTATACAGATCTAAACTCATAACTGATAAGACAAGTTAATGCACAACAAAAGTAACCTTACTTTTTTCGACAATACGTCTTACCTGTTGTTTTAAGTTTTGACCAGTTTCATTTTATATGCGCTGACAGGAGTTCGTTTTATAGAACAATTAGTTGATTGACGTATGGGACTCATAAACTAATCAGAGTCAAAATCACTCTGCGAAGTATACCTCATATCTCTACGGCTCCTGTGACCAGAAAACTGATCTTCTTCGGAAAAAAGATTTAAAAAACTGAAATCAAAAGAAGATGCCAGTATCATAGTTGATTATTGTGGCGGCTGTTATTTTGCAGAAAAGTTCTTCACTTTGTCAACGAAATCTGTAAAAACAAGCTTCACTCGACGTAGCCTTTACATCCCTTACACAGAATTGAAGTTTCGTACATTTGCACTTGCCACATGGAATATTGCATTACTCTACAAAGCATATTTCAGCATGTCATGTTCCCTTTGGTGCTCTCAAAAGATCCCACTGCTTATTCAATTTATTTAAGAGCAACACTCATACATATTGTCATCCATTTTATTTTTAGGTCTATGGAGTTGCTACAAATGCACCGACTTACGTAAACAAGTTTTCTTCAGAGATGCCTTGTTAGATTTTGCAGCTTTTCTGTAACTTCCTTTGTTAAACTCCGTGGAGTCGAACGGCATGTGATATGAATGTCGGTATTTCATCCATTCGTGGACCTGGGCACTTACATAATATTATGCATGTAGTAATAAAAGATTGTAAACAAGGATACACACATAAATCAATATGATGGCAGAATATATATGTATCTACACGAAGCACAAACCATCTTTGTAGAACACAAAGCCTCCAACCGACACGTTGCGCAAACTTTTCAGCGGGGCATATTTCATGGCAAACGAACTGGTTCACCGTAAATTGCTTTTATAAAAAAAAGTTAAACTAAGCTCAGTATCTCTTTGCGGTTATCCCAAGGCTTCTTCATTAAAATACTGGTGTAAAGCATGTATACTCCCAGTTGTGTTGATGCGGTCAACGCTCACACAACGGTAAAGGTAAAATGAAACCATTCATTCGGCATACCAATGTACGCTGCGCAAGACCTTCCTTTGTGTCCTATAATTATAAAAAGCCAGACAAATTTGTCAATGATGCTTTGTTGTACTGACGAAATGTGACCTGCATTCTTGTATCGTTTTCTCACAGCTAACCAATCTTAAAATCTATCTCTATTTGCATTGTAATTTCCCCGTCAGAAACGATACGATCTGACGAGTTGCTTTGTAGAAACGTACTTCGCGGAACAGTTTTCAAAAGATACGAGGAACAACGAAGTACAACTTTATCAGAGGATGTAGACTTTTTAGGTGCCGAAATTGCAGATATACACAAAAGATAGATGAGGTATGTATGTCCAATTAGTGAAACTTCCCATTGCTGATGTCATCGTTTTGCTTTAGGTGTTTATGGCTGCTTCAATCGCAATAATGATGACAAGACAGTTATTAATGGCAGCCTTTCGCAAAGCTTTTATTTTCTGAAACAGGATGAACAAAGGCAGTAAAGCGACGGGGACGTAAAGTGCTGTGATGTGTAACTATAGATGTGAATTTTTATAGTGTAATGCAGCCATACTACACTTTCTCTTTTCTATAAGTATGGAAACAGCAAGTCTCTAAAATGCCTTGCCTTATCACGGTGATAGGGAAATCCTTTATGTGATTAGCAGCAGGGAAGAAGAATACAGGAGAAAACATTGTTCAATGGTGAAAATATGTATATTTATATTGTGAGCGCTTATTGTGAAAGCAGAAAGAATTTACTTATTTATTGGCATAGCATCTTAAAACCACTTTAACTACGTTATAAAGGTCTTCAACAGCATTCCGCCGCTTTTATCAAAAGGCAAATATAGTCATAAGCTTTGAGTTGAATAACGAAAATTTTATAGGTCACCCCTGCCGACAGCATAAAATGCGCTTTCTTAAGGAAAAGTAAATGTGGTACCTAATCCTTTTGTTGTCAGTATTTGTTTAGGTTGATTGGTTGTAAACTATGAGAACCTAGAACTTCTTTAACAGCCAACAGAGAGAGGTCATAACACTTGAATTCGTTAGTTTCGTTGTTAGTCGTGTAGTGCAGCAGTATATTTTAATCAGTAGTGTACATTTGAGAGATGAATTATATGGAACTAAAAAGAAGTCCAACTTTCATTTGAAAGTTTCTTTGGTCCAAACAAAAGGGTTAAAAATGTTGATAAAAATATATCTCGTATGATTGTTTGTTTCTAACGTAGGAAATAGCATACAGGCAACCGCTTGCCATTTATTTAAGTGGAGAATGTTTGAGACTACACTGCACTCTAAATTCTAATGTCAGATTCCCCGACACAAGAATTTGTACTCACTGGTGTACTTTGGTATGGTAACCAATATTGTATTGTATGGTTTTATTGCAGACATCATATTACAAAAAGTGAGAAAAGAGGCATCCTTAAAATGGTGACTCGTGTGATTGTTTAGTCCAACTTTCCTGTACCGTTGTCTCTTAACAACTGGACTTTCAGCAGTGTTTTAGTGCTAATTCAGCTTTTTTAGAGAAAATTCTTGCTTCGTTTGCTCAGTTTTCTAAAGGAAAATGTACTGATTTTGAATTCGTATGGTTACAACGGTACAGGATCGGTGCAAAAACAAATTACACTAGTTTCGGCTCTATTTCTTCGAAGTCCATATTATTTCCCCTAAGATTTGCTGATAAAATAATTGAAAAATACAAAATTGCATTTGAGTTATCTGCAGAGAGTTAGTTATCTACGATATTTCAGAGGTCAGATACAGAAGCTATATCAACAAAGTAACGATGATGCCATAACGGGTGGTAAAGTTGTAGAGAAAATATAAACGATTTTGTGGCCACATTTTTCACTTACGTTGGTAGAGTCCCATCATGTATACGATCAGACTTCATGTATTGTAGAAAGAGTACCAAAGGAGAGTACCTTTCAAGTATACATAAACTGATTAGAGTTCGAAAGATCCAAAAAGGCACACTTTGTTATCGTTGCGTTGTCATTTTGTCATTATCACTTCGCCTACTTTGTTGAAGAAAAGCGGTATCCGTGTATCGTTGTTGCCAATCTTTTCGATCGAGAGTGAAAATTTTGTAGTAGTAAAGCGTACTGGGGAAAGTAATAAGTGCAGCGCTCTTTAAATTTAGTCAATATATATCCTTCTTCAGAACCTCTTAAACCGTAAGATAATTTGCGTTACGAGCAAAACAACCTCCTTAGCTGTGGGTTTAAGCATTAAAAACTGGATGGTGCTACTGCTATGTGTTGCTGTAACAAAAAAACTTAATGTTTGTGCTGTAAACTTTTATGTAGGAACAATAAACAAGGTCTTATTTGGTCATGCTGGGCGAAATGACTAACGTACTAAAAAACGCAAAACCGTATAAGAAGGCAAGAAGTTAATGCAACGGCAACGGTCCAATTTAGTGACATCACCGTCAAGGACTTTTACGAAAAATTCATTTAGTTTGGCAGAGCATCTTAACTTTATCATTACATTACTGTATCTTTAACTTTAAAAACACTTTAGCCTCATGCAAAACACTCGAACAAGATTAGTAATGGTTGTATAAGAAGCTAAGGTCTATAGAAAGATTGACAACAAGTAAGCATGTACGATCTCTAGTAGATGGCCATGGCCATAATGATGTTCTTCCGAGTTGTTGTTGGTATATTCAGAGTGTATGTATTCATAATTATGTAAAGTGGAAGCGGCAGAACACTATGTTTTTAAAATTCGACTTTATTCACCACTCATTGCCCAATTTGTGTTTTGGTCGCATCTTTGTCCAAAAGAAAGTTTTCCTTTTGCGTCTCTCCTATGGAAGCGATTGGTGTACAAGGTGGAAAACTGGGCCTTTCTTTACCGTTTTGTTGGGTACCGAAAGCAGAGTTGCTTGAATTTTAGGCTTTTTGTTCTGTGTACAACTTTGTGTGTGTAGTATGGTATAATGTGGAGAGAGAGAGAGACAGAGAGAGCGTGCTTTATTTTACGTTAGTGACTGCTCGTTTTTCATTACAAGCGACGCACATGAGACAGTAAGGGAGATGAGTCAAGTTTGTAAATTGCATTTCATGCTCCTGTGATCAAGTTAGAATTAGTCCGTAATGAAAGAAGTACAGGCTGCTGACGTTCACATTTTTTTCTTTCTCTGCTTTCAGTCATAGTCATTGTGGTNCCGTAATGAAAGAAGTACAGGCTGCTGACGTTCACATTTTTTTCTTTCTCTGCTTTCAGTCATAGTCATTGTGGTTCGACTAAAAGCGGTCGATGAAAAATTGTTGGCCTCAATACACAGTGAACAGATGAAACTTCTCTTAATGAAGCAAGAAGGACGTAATGTGATCATGAAATTCTCTTATAATAATGGAAGATATAATTGCAACATTTTGGTTTGGTTATAATGTTTCATCTTCTAGATAAATTCGGAGATATCTTTGTCTCCGCTTTTTATTATAAAATGTGACCTGAATAATGTAAATGGGCATCTTGACAGACACACTCATATTGCTTTCTGCTCCCCAGTGGTGAAGGGAAAGTCTGGAAAAGCGATAAATTCCGCTTGATATTATAAAATGTGACCTGAATAATGTAAATGGGCATCTTGACAGACACACTCATATTGCTTTCTGCTCCCCAGTGGTGAAGGGAAAGTCTGGAAAAGCGATAAATGTCTCTTTACTGTTGTATAACGACTTAACTTTTAAATGAAATCATGTGGTTTATGAAATGTAGTGCTTTCACTCTACGACGTAATGATGTTACCTCGTTCGTACTTAATGTAGGTATATTAACTTACCGTTAACCTTTTTGCGTCAAAGACAAGCTTCAAACATCAGATTTAACAGCGCTTGAACAAAGCATGTTCTAGGTGGAGGTGTGCACTTACACAGGATTGATACCATTACCAGGTGGAACCTACCCTATCTTTTTTTTACTAAATTCACGCATATTCAACATATTTTGTACACTGGAATTTATTGGTTTGAATTTATTGTATGTACATTAAGTTGAATATAGTGATTTATATGTGCATATTTTAAAGATGATGAAAAACTGGGAGTTCATCTGTATGCAAAAGGTATTGCCATGATCATTTGCTTCGTACGATTCATCCATATGTTGCTACCCAACCCGCTTATTCCTTTTATAACCACCTTGAGTTATTCTACTGGGATTTCAGAGACAATATTTAACAACAAGTTCATTACGACGTTTCATTTTAAGAAATGCCCGTAATGCCAACCTATGTACGCATAATAGTGTGCCTAATACAACAAAGCAAGTTTTACGCAATGATGACTAATGTGAAAGCAAATATGGGTAAGAAATCGAAATCGCTGTAGACATTGGAGCGCAGAGCTCCAATTTTTGAATTGGTACTCTAGCCAACGTAAAAACTTTCTGTGGTGCACAACCCAATAGGACGCAGTGATATAGCCTAGAGTAGGATAAACGCGAATATGCACTAATTATATTACCGCCTCCTATAAACAATCTGTGTATAGATGCTGAATTGCCGAGATGTATTTTTGAATACAAAGAAATTCCAACAAGAGGTATATAAGAAAATTGCTCGAATCCTCATCCATTCCACCAATATAATAGCGTTTGCTGCTCCCGACTCACGTACTACGTCTCATGGAACCTTGCATGTGCACAAAATCTAACTTCGCTTTCCACCAAATTCCACTCGACTTCAAAAAGGGTAACATTCAACTGGTCTCTTTTCATTGTATTGTGGCGCGGCGCTTTATGTGCACTAGAAAAGTTGAGCGAATGGTGTTAGAAATTGAAAAGAAAACCCGCATATTCTTTAATATTCCTAGATAGATGATTCATATTCAAATGTATGAGAGGACGTGTTCCAATTTCAAATTTTTTTTGAAAAGCTAAAAGACTGAAAGCAATGTCCCTCGCAGGAGCTATAATAAATAATAATAGCTGAGCTGCGTCACTGCTCTTCGAGTGGCACTAAAACACGCGGTCTCTCTACACATCTAGGTAATTCCAGGACATATCTACATACAAAAGTTCAATTGTGCAGTTGTATTTTAGTTGGCAATTACTTTATTACTATTGAGAGCCACGCCGTGGTTCCCAACTTGTCTGCATGGATCCACACTCATGCTGCGTGATAAAGCCATCCGATGTTCCTTCTTTTGAGTTGTTGAGGCTCCTCTGTCCGTTTATTTGTTGCAGAGAAATTTCAACAAATATTGATTTTTACTGGGCTTCCCAGTCCATCCGTTGAAACTTTGTGCTCTCATATAATCTTAATGGAAGTACCTTACGGTTTATTTTAAAGGGTACCTTACACAGCTCGTATTTGTCTCTCAGGAAGCCTTGAACTCTATACTTTAAAGCTCAAAAGGCAAGGCATATATTATTTATATTCATTGCGATAATGTTATAACTGTCAGTACCAATATCCAAGATGTGAGCATATAGGGTACAGTGTTTCCGACTTTCTCCATAGGACAGCTTAACCAACAGTAATAAATGTTATGAGTTTTGACTTAGCCATCAAGCTAAACTAATGCCAGGATGTTAAGTTTTCAGCAATAAGTTATTCATTATAATTATAAAATTTTGATATTATTAAACCAATACGTATTCTAGTATGTGTCGAATGAACATATCTAGTTGTTAAAATGATGCCTTCCACTGTATATACACACTAGTAATAAGTTTTAGAACTATTTGTTCATAAGTCTGAATGCAAATCCTAGTTTCTGTTGATATGCTTTTGGTGTAATTTATGGAGTAATTTCAAACGCAAACTGAGGAACTCGGTATACCAATAAGGAAATCTTAATAAACTAATTTTACGATAATGAAAGTACATGCTGTGTTCTCTTAATTACGTTTTCTCTTCAGGCAAGTGAGAAGACATCCCCTTTGACACAGAAACGTTGCAGTCTTCCCGGACCCGGAGGGGCTCTTAACTTATACTCGACTCATCAGCGCCGTCTCTCTGAGCGTGGTCTCATGATCTACAAGCCAAATAAACCTGATATCGACCTCATTCGCGACTTCACAAATGCCAACCAAAGAAAACATTCCACACCAAACTTTACACTATATCCGGGTGGCAGTGCCAACCCTGGACCTTCATGTTCATCAGCCGGAGCCGCTGGAGGATTGAAATACGCTCATGGTACATTCGGATCATTAAGCCAACTTAACCGGAATTTTCATGGGCCATCATCAGCCGGCCCATCGCCTTCTGCATACCGACGAAATTCTTCACTGGCTTCGTTTTCCTCTTATGCGGCTTCAAATGCTCCCACCACGTCGACGGATGGAATGATGTTGGTGATGGGAGCTGGAAACGCTGGCAATAATACTAATATAAATGGTAATGACTATTAATGACAATCCATGTCCTGTTTATCTACTGCACAGAAAGAATACACTAGTGTCGGCTGGTTGTCTGAATTATATAAACATGTCGGGTGAAAATTGTGTAAATGCTATGATAATATGATGCTCAAGTAACGCCGGCTCCATAAAATACATATAAATCTTCCAGGTTCATCCAACTCCTCAATATTGCCGTCATCATCCACAGCAGGAGGGGGCACAGCCAGAAAAGTTAGAATTAGAATACAGAGAAACCCAGGAGCTACGACGGAAAAATATGTTGAACTACACGCGGTAAGTTTAATCTTTTTCTCTTCCTCCTGCTGTACTGTAATGCCCATATTATAGACTTGTAGTAATCTGGTACTTTTGTAGCCATTCTGACCATATCACAACTGGCCAATGTATACGAACACTTGATAAAATAGAGATGCCAGCTACAATATAAATGCGTTACTCAATGTAATCAAGTCAAACAGCCACAAGAGAACTTCTCATAGGCGTAGAGAGCGGTGCGATATATAGGAACGTGTACACGGTGTGTGTAATGCTACGCAAAGTGCATTAGTAAAATAAACCACGGTGTACATTAACTGGAAAAAATGGCTTCCCGAATGTTATTACATTTGGAGGTCGAAACATATTGGTTCACTTGCTGCCTTGCCGCGAATTCTACCCAGAAGTTCCGATAAACGTGAGTGGTAAGAGAGAATAGTGATAACTCCCTTTCATTGATGGAAGGCAGAAGCTCTCTCGATCCTCTGATGATAGGAGAGCATTCTGTGAACGTCCTATCATTTATTTCTACACATTCATTACTTTTATTGTGGTATTTTTGGACCATCAAGTCTATTTCATATTTTCATAGGGCATGTCATGATGAAAGACCAAAATGTAATACAACAATTCATCGCATGCCTGGTTTCGGCTCTGGCAATTTAGTCAACCGAAAATGGCAGCCATGCATGTAAAATGAAGACAGGAATAGATCGTTAAGTCTACGTGTAGGTGCTTCATGTATGTACCTCGGATGGAATTTATAAGACTGACGTATAAGCGCCTTGTCTCGGCAGAACATTACATTAGGATAGAAGCAAGGTTAATTATTTTGATACTGTTATCTTTTCGTTTTACGAGATCATCAAAACTGCTTTTTAAATGCACTGAGGACGACACAGGGAATCTTCAGGTTGGTTAGTTTATTTTCCCAATCCCGTTTTTGCCACCGGCTAAAGTGGGAAGAGAATCTACAGGGAAAACACTTAGCTGCTTTACTACTGGTCATTTGAAATGTTTTCGCTGTCTAAACGTTGCATGCAGACTAAAGTTCAAACTAAAAACAAGGGAGACGCTGAGAGAAACATGTAGCTTCAATTCCAGACAAGACAATTTCATTCCAACCAACAACGGGTGGGTTAACAGAGGAATTTTCAGATTTGCAGACGTGAGCTGCTTGTGCACAAACAAGAGGTCAGCAGAATTATAATAGGTAGTCTACTTGCAAATACGTGTTTATTTAGATAGGGAAGTTGGATATGATCGTTTTCCTCGATCGAGGCTTTTGTTTGAGCAGTTTCCTAAATTTATCTGTTTACGATATTTGGACTGACGGCGAGTTTAAATGACCCAGTATGTCAAAACGAGCAGTCCGTTTACTTTACACATTAAATTTTCATGGCAATCGGCAGTATTCAATGATTGACCATTTTGCAAACCGAGAAAACGAGTTTGACCATCACCATTCAGCAGGTTCGGCTGACCGTCACCAGTACACAACTATCATGCCCATCAATTTACATTTCCATTTGGAAAAAGTGTGTTACACACAATTTTTCTTTCGCTTCAACTCAATCTTGTTTCGTTTGCAACGCACTAGTTTTCCACGATAATAGTGGCAAGCCGCCAGAAAGTTCGAGATACTTTTTGTTTGCCGACTTTTGGATATTTTTCAGGCTATATACATATACATCAGGTAGTATGAATGTAAAAAAATCGCCTAAATATATACGTACTACGGGGCATTAAACATAACATCAACGAAATCGTTTACGCCGTACCCTAAAGTCCGTTTATATTAAGACATTTCAAATGGAGTGGATGAATGAAATTGAATTTGCAAGTAAATTGAAATCAACCTCTCAATCTCTTATTCCTACCTTTTCTTCATTTCTCCATCGCCCAATTCTCCAACGGAGGACGAAAGAAAGATAGCGGGGAAAACGAAAATGTTCCGTGAAATGAATGAGCTTTATTCTACTCAGCAAAAGACTCCGCTTCTGGCTTCTGGTTGTCTCTCGTTAGCGTGCACCGAGCATGACATCAGTTTTGGTGAACAGAACTAGGTAGGTATCAGCAGTAAGCTTACAAAACGACACCATCCACGCTGTAGCGAAATGATGAAATATTCTGTGTATTATCATCGCTGTGATATTATTGCACATTATTGGAGAAAGCTACAGGAAAACATGTAGGATCGAGAAAATCAACTTGTATGGTAGCTTTACTTTTGGTGGAAACTGCACTTTCAAAAGAAACCCTTTTCTTCATTCATTTGTAGACATACGCAAGATGTAGATAAGTACCACAACTTTTAATAATACCTTTTGTGTTCAATTTGCTGTTGGTAGCTGTACTGATAGGGGGTGTATCTGTACTACAGATTCTGTAGTAGACGTGTATATGATGCGTGTTTCGTAAAGATATACATTTATAATTTCCTTTCATATTTTATTTCTATTTACCCTGTTATAACGGAATAGATTGGGAAGAAATCAGCCTCGGTG
>JAHZNE010001045.1:0-21022 GCA_027744055.1 Callyntrura sp. NNG-2020 | reverse complement strand
AGGACAAATGTAATGACTAGTAATGAGCCACTTGACAAATGTAAGATGGAACAACAGTTTGATGTACTTGCACATAATAGCAATATGCTACACTCCCTACTACTTGCAGGAATACGTAAAATAACAATTTGGATTTTGGCTTGTCATGAATTGTAGGCATATGAATTGGTGTTGCATATTTTTATTCAAATGTATCTGTCTTAATCGTAATTACTTGTGAAATGAGTTGTTTTATTCAAGAATGCAATATTCGTTTGTGGGGACAGGAAAAAAGACACAGTCTCGCGTAGCCCCGAAGTTAACAAGGAACAAAAATACGCTTCGACTTTGTTACAACAACACTAAGCAAAGCAAGGCGATGACGATGACATTCATGTAAAAAATATACAAATAATAAAATAAACTTTTTGTAGATTTTCACTTCGACTCATCTTAAGGAGCCGCTAATTTCCCTTACCAATTAAAAAATAACTTGAACCACTAATATAGGGAAACACACATTTACCCTCTTTGTCAGTCTGATTTCCAAAAAGATTAGACATTTTTTTAAATAATTATGTGAACGATTTTCCTCGTTAGGAATAAAACTTGACCCACTTAATACTGTGAAGAGACTTAATATGCGTAGCGTAGTTGATCTTGCTTTGTTCTTTAATGGTTACAAGTTACAACTGTCCCAACTTTCCAATGTCCTACTATTTCTCGGTTGTTGTATGAAATAAAAGCGATGCTGCTAAAGCCAAATAATTCAGTTTTGTTTGTCGTTTATAGTCTCTTTTCTTTCACAATCTTGGTCGATAGCTGATGATCATATCAATATGGGGCACTTTGTTTGCATATTTATTATGGTAATAATGATATTTGTTCTAAAGTGTCCTTCTTGAACGAAAATGAAGAAGAAATGAGAATTGTTAGACGATGATGGAAAGAATATTGACAAAAAAGAACTCCACGAAAGAAGCAAACTGGAGTGGTGGAAAAGTCACCAAACGTTGACATCCCAAAAGTCTATAAAAGGGCCCAGAGACCTCCGGAACTTATCAGTACCGGTAACTACTTACAACCGTTCAGTTGTCAGTTGGACCTGTCACGTACGACTTCACAATCACAATCACAGCTTTGTCTTAAGACTATAGCCGACTCCAGTGCGAAGATAATTTGTTCCTGAACATCTTTCGTAGACGACGGATTATTTTATCTTTAATATCAAAGATTACACGAGAGCAGTTCATCATGAATTCGGTAATTTCTATGAAAAAATTCTAACTGAAAATTTATTTTATCGTCAAGTTTATCCTTGTCGTTGTTTTTCAAGAAATCCCTCAGATATTGACATCTCATTTTTATTTGGTTTTCTTCAAAATCTTCAGCTAGTAGCCGTTGCTGTCATCCTTGCCATTATCAACCTTGTCAACTCTGCTGCCATCGATTCTGTTGCCCCTGCACCAGATACTCCTGTCTCAGAACCAGGGCCTGGGGTAGGAGCTCCTGGTGACCTAAAGACAGCCTCAACGTTTTTCTGGCCATGGCTGTACGGAGGGTGGGGGCTCGGTTTCGGAGGACCTGGTTATGGATTTGGAGGCGGTTGGGGATACGGTGGTGGTGGTTGGGGAGGAGGTCGTCCCTGGTATTAAATTTGGATAACTGCTTAGGCAGGTATGATAACCTATTCAGAATATTGTGTGCCGAATACTTTATTTAAATATAATATAGAAACGTATTGATATAATTATTATAATCATGTTTTACTAAACATGGCTTAGATCTTAGATACGTTGTTTGTCGAATTATAGTACCATTCCCATATTTGTGACGAAGTTAATATCCAACTGAGATGACATTTTCGTGACCTGACGCCTGTCCGCGGTTTGTATAGTTGATCACCAATATAACGCATGCAAATGAAACATGATTTCAGCGTTGAGCATACTGTTTTACTTATGTGGATCCACGATTTTTTTAAAGCTTTTAACTTGCAATATAGCCATTATAAACAAGGCTGTTTAATTTGTTGTTCTTTCTGTTGTTGAATTGTTGATTCTTTTGTTACTAATTTGCATTTTTTGTTTTATGCAAACCAAAAATTAACCTTATCATTGTCATTTTTAACGTGTTATTAGGGTAAGAAAACGTTTTTCTGACTTAATTCTTCATTGTTATATGCCAAATATACTGACAAATTTTAATAAAAACAGTAAATTAAAATATTATTATACCACGTAAGTGTACCCCGATCGGGTATGTTATTTCCACTCATCACTCTCACGTTCAACAAACATTGCATGTCGGATTATACTGCAACTGACAATGTATTGAAGTTTTTTTTAAATACTCATCAATGCCCTTTTTCGAGCTTAATTGTTTACATTTTGTACAAAAAATTGTGCCAATTTACTATGCGAATATTGAAGAAATGTTATGAAGCAAACTGCAAATATATATTTTAAATGGTAGTGCGATTAATGTGCTTTAATCAAAATAACACCCAAACGTGATCAACTCTCCGTAAAAATTCATTTGAGTGTGCTTGTTTCTAACTTTATTTATATTAATCTCGTTTTAGGAAGTACAGTTTTACAATTACTTCTAATTTAAAAATCGGCACTAACAATATAGAAATGTGTCAGCATTCAACAGCAGCTGTAACATATTTAGGTATTTCAAAAATAAATCGGAATCTAGACATGATGAAATGATTACAGCGAAATGTTAACATATTGCAAGAGAGCGAGATTCATCAGCATTAAAACCATTTATGCATTAAAATCTGCAAACTCTCCCAACAATGGCTTTTGTTAAATGGTGCGGCACTCTTGCTTTATATGACTCAATTGCATAATAAAAATACATTTTCGCGAATTCTGGAAGAAAATTGTTCCAACAAACTTTGTTTAGCGAACCTAGGCCTGTTTGATAATAGCACTACGAGACAATCACATGAAGGAAACAATCACAAATCACAACTTACTAATATTAATAGCGCACCACAAAAACTAAGAGCAATATCATAAAGCAAAATTTAACTTGGCTAGAACCACCTTGTAATTTAATAGTTTGTGCTGATTATATAAATAAATATGCAAATAAATACGTTGCAGTTTGAAATGTTCAGTCAACAAGTTCAGTTAACATTTAAATACATGCGGCTGCAGGTAAATAACTTTGGAATGGGAAAATAAACATTTCATTTAAGCTTTTGAACTGCCTGGTAGATCTTTCAGCCGAGTTAAGAAAATATACTACATAGACTAACGGTATATTATTTAATTACATATTATATATTCGCTTACATTAATACATTAATATTAACAATCAATATTACATCTGCACTACCACTAAATAATGCTTGCACCATGAATATGTTTATCAGATAATCTGTACTGAATTAAACATACTTCTTTATCCTAGATAACTTTTCATAAAAACATGAAAAACAAAAATACTTGAGATAAAAAGTTATGTCCGTAAATTAAACTGTGTTGTGAAGTCGAAAAATCGGAATTGCATTATGTAGGTACACATAACAAAATATTTTATAAAAATTATTCATAATGTGATTAAATCATTTAATTTCCTTACGATTAATGTAATACCTTTGATACATTCCACAAAACGACGCGTCTGCAATTAGTATGTTTGCCTATTCTGTGCGCAGTAGTGTCTGCAGTTGGGGAATTTAGAATTCAAGTTGGACAATACAAGATCTATCTTTGAACTCAACGACAAGTTGTTACATAATAGCATTAAATAAAACAGTACTACTAGTCATGCACAACTCCGGCAGCTAGTGAGAGTAAAGCGGTGAAAAAAAACTTTCGCATTAAAAGGATAAACTATGATACTTTTACATTCTAAAATGAATTTCGATTTTAATTACTCAAATGAGAATGAGTCATATAATTTCTTTTTTTCAACTATCAATTAGTAAATCATTTGGTTTTCTTGCTTTTCTCTTCGGTCTTAGTTTTCTCTTTGTCGTCTGAAGGATGGTCTTCATACCTGGAGACAAATTCACAAAAAATTTAAAATCGAGTGACCGTAATCCATGATCACAATTGAATGCACGCACAATAGTCTTATCAAATTATCAATGATAAGCTCTCAATAAATCAGATACTTGGATAATAAAAAAAATCATTTTGATTCATGTGTACAAATGTCATCATGTTGAGGAGTTGTATGTAGAAAATAGAAAAAGTGGTAAACTTACTGGAACATAGCTTTAATGTCGCCTTTAATCAATGCCAAAAGCAATGGAGCGCCGATGCATGCAGGAACCAAGTACAGAAGAGCTGGCTGTGCGTGACGGTATTTATGCATAACAAAAATTGTAGTAAATAATCCAGCAATATACGCAAGAAACGAAATGTTGAAGTATGTTCGGGAATTTCTGCTTAAGCTGTAATTTTTAAATAGACACCAATGATTATCACAAGATAAACATAAGAAGTTTGAAGTTCCGTTGATTTTTTTAATTGCAGTTATAGTGCTTGAAACTTACTGATTGTCAAATCGAAGCAACAACGCAATAAAAATGCCAGGAAGTACGATATCCCCCAAACCCAACATGGCAAAGTTGTCGGCAGCCAAACCCTTTTCCAACAAGTCCTGAGGGAATACCACTGTAAAAAATTAAAGCAGTAAAACACTTTAACTTACTATCGTACAAAATTACGCTGGTAAAGCTATACATTTTACCACATTATCATCAGTGCTTCTTAGAGAAAACGCTCATTTTTTATCACATTCAATAGATCATCATATTATTTAGCTTAAATATAAAGTACACATGATATTCATGATACATTTCTTCTTACGACAATGATTTAATATTTTTTTAATTATGGCAATCTCTTGGCTATGTGAAAACCTGACTATGATTGAAACAAACTACGATCAGAACTTCTTAGAGGTTTCAAAATATAATCATGGTTTTCATGACATGGTATTATCATCATTCAAATAATTCATTTCATTTTCAATTATGTAAAATCAAGAAAAGAAAATTACTGAAGTACCTTCTTCAAAATATACCATAAGCCGACAACGCTGCAGAAGGCCAAACATATAATATCGTAAGTGGAAAATTTGTAGTCGATAAGAACTGTTGACTCATCGTTTTCATTCGGTTTCTGACTAAAGTGAATGTGGTAGTGAGTGTTTGGAATGCCTGCGGGTACCAGCTTTGTTATCACAGGGCTAAAGTTAAAAAACATTTAGATATTATTAAATCAGTTAACGACGTTCACCAGCTTTACATAAAATTTAAAAAACGAACCTTAAAAGATGAGAAAGAGCTAAGATGCCCAAGAAGAAAAAGTAGACCGTTAGCAAGAGGTTGATGTACTCCTTTGAGAAAATCTGTCAAATGGAAACATGCCAGATTTTATTATTTCATCGTATAATGAATGCAAAGAAGAATAGTGGCTGCAGCTGCTGGACTCGGCAGCGGCAGCAAATTTATAATAATATGTATATGTGAATAAAAAATAACATAATACTTACCTGGAAAAATAAATACAATCCAAACAAAGCACAGCTAGCAATGATTGGGAACATTGCTGCATCTTTGTGTGACATGGTATCTGGCTTTTCTCCTGATTCCTAAAGGTATTAAATACGATTACTTATTACGAATATCTAATTGATTAGTCAAAAACTTTAAAAGAAGCAAAAGTTCTAAAAAAAATAGTTGGCAGCGTATAGCGTATTCTCCTTATAGAAGGCTCTAAAAAATTACCTGATAGCTAGCTTTCTGTTCCTTATGGTGCTTTACGGATCGAAATGCTCCAAAAAATATTGGAAGCAGGGCCATAATGACTAGACTTCCATATGCTATAGCCATTCCCTCAGGGGTGGCAGGAATTTTTCCCGTCGTTCCATTTATGGAACTATTTTGACTTAGCACCTGGCCCACCTTTTCCGCTGCCGAGTCGGCCATTTTAAATAATGTTAATTCCTGCTTTCAAACTCTAGAATTTAAAGTCTTGCAGGCCACCAGATGTTATATATTCCTTGCAGCCCTAAGCCCAACGACAGGAAGTAATCCACAACAGACGGTCGACTCCAATGAATATATGTGTGTGCGTTGATAAACAATCAACAACAATCTGCTAACAAGAAAGCAGCCCTCTACCAATATCTTGTTACAACTGCAAACAATCAAAAAGACGACAAAAGCCGTTTACAAGTGACAAGGTATACTCACACAAAAACTACTGACTACCAATGAATACATATTGCACCAGATTCGAGTTTACTAATCAATTTCTGTACATTCTACAACGTAACTACCAAAACTACTCTTGTAGTAGTAGATAAGTTAATAGTAAAACCTTTCGCGTTTCAACTTACCTTCTCTTCAAATCCACTCACCAACACGTTGCAATTCCAAAATAATTATGGGCCAATTTATAATCGTCAACTCAATTTCAGCATGTCACACCAAAAGTCATCCATTGACAATAGCCACCGCCGTAATCACGAAAAAGACAGCTCTCTTCTTCTCTTCACTGTTACTTCGTCCACTATTCTTTTACTAAACTCTGGTGAACGCAACCAGTACAAGAATCTTTCGCCGTGGTGCTTCTACATTTTTTACCAGACGGAGCTTAAAAAAATACACCAAGCGAAAAAAAAAGTTATCATCGATGTACCTTGTTTGTGCTCTCTAAGTACATACTTCATTCAATGCATTTATTTAACAGATTTTGAAAGTACCACACCACCAGCAATGAATGGTGTATGAAAGATAGATAGAGTAGAATGAAAAAGTAAAAAAAAAGACACGTTACAAGTTTCACCGTAACCAACATTACATGTTGATGCGATGATGATAATGTAATGTAGTGCTTATTCCCCGAAGAGGCACTACTGTGAATGTGAATTGAGGTGGTCGTATAAGAAGATACACAAGGTAAGATTATAAAGAGGAATTGTAATTCAAACAGGTAAAAAAAAGTTTAAAACGAGCAGAATTGTAAAAGAGAGGGAGATGAAGACACGACCATACTTCTCTCCCCAACAACCACAACGTCCACAACCAACCAGCAGTGAGCACACAGCAGCAGCATAAGCATGACGTGTACGCACACATAAGTTGTTCCAACGAGACAATTTTTCAACTTTCCATCCAATAACAAAGAGAACAGCACTGTATACCGTTCTTGTTGGCTGCAGAAAGAGGTGTTACAAGCGGCTTCACAAAACGACGGGATTAATGATGCCATCCGTACGTAGAGTGGCTCTCGTTCTGGGTTAAAAAAAGATTACTTACTTGCATGGTTGATGTTATAAATAGATACGTTTATATAAGAGAAATAAGTGATGTACGATGACGGACGATACGAAACTCGAGAGTTGAATATAACGATAGTTCTAAACGATGAGCGATAAAAAATGAAACATTGTACAAAATGGTTAATTTGCAGGTGCGCATCATCATATCTCACAATCTCACCCTGTGTAAAATAAAGTAATATTAAAGTATGTGGCGTTTATGTAGAGACGCATATGAAATGAAAATGCAATATGGACGATGCAAACCTAGTTTGATAACGAATTGTGTTTGAAGTTGCAGTCTTAATTCCCTGTATGACTTATGTTAGATACGTTTATATAAGAGAAATAAGTGATGTACGATGACGGACGATACGAAACTCGAGAGTTGAATATAACGATAGTTCTAAACGATGAGCGATAAAAAAAAGATACATTGTACAAAACGGCTAATTCGCAGGTGCGCATCATCATACCTCACAACCTCACCCTGTGTAAAATGAAGTAGTATTAAATAAAGTAAGTGGCGTTAATGTAGAGATGCATATGAAATGAAAATGCAATATGGACGATGCAAACCTAGTTTGATAACGAATTGTGTTTGAAGTTGCAGTCTTAATTCCCTGTATGACTTATGAATACTTACGATAAAACTATCAATCCCGTATATGATTTTGAGGAAATAAAGTGACACAAGAATTTACCGAAATATCAAATATGGTTGATACATTCAATTTATTTGGGGACCAACCAGCCGCAATCATCGCTGTTAATACTATAAAGAACAAATGAAATGAATTATGTATGGCCTTGAAAAATGAGAATTGTAATTCAACGTTTATTTCCCGTGCTTTTATTATGTATCTTTCTGTTGTACTCAGTATAAAAAATATGCGATACGGTCGGTGTAATAAATAGCAATATAAAGCGAACGTAATAACAAAATTGATATCGGTGACGTTATTGCAAGGTTATATACATACAATGAGAATAGAACAGGTGTAAGTGTAACCCAAAACCGGCATTCAACCTATAACGACGTGTCGAAGCGAGAGTAACACAATAATTTAATGTGCGTCAATCTGATAGAAAAGAACATAATCAAGGTGAAA
This sequence comes from Callyntrura sp. NNG-2020, assembly GCA_027744055.1. Taxonomy (NCBI): domain Eukaryota; kingdom Metazoa; phylum Arthropoda; class Collembola; order Entomobryomorpha; family Paronellidae; genus Callyntrura; species Callyntrura sp. NNG-2020. The sequence goes on along the minus strand of JAHZNE010001045.1, from coordinate 12,632 downwards.
TCGTATTTCACTGATGCCCCTAACTCATCGGGGAATGTGGAAGATAACTTGTTTGCCCGCGACCGTTAGTTTCATATACTGATTTTGATTTACACCATAAAACAATCCAATTCCCTGACTTTCCCTGTAAACTTTAGCACTGGAGTGATGGTTTGGTCTCCTTTGCTGCAAGATGATCGTTTGTACTTGCAAATCCGGTGGCACCCTGTTAAAATAAAAATGGAATTAAATAAATTATAAATACGAGAATTCAACTTAGTATAAATATGAGCTCAAAAATTGGGAACCCTTACTCGTTGTAGCGGTATAATGTCGTTATCCTTTAACTTATCGCCTGATATTGGATGCAGCCAGTCCTTTTTTATTAGCTTTTCCACGCAATCCATTGTCACGACATCGCCTCTAAAACACCATATCATTTTAATTACGACAAGACAAATGTACAAAAGCTTCGCATTTATCAACCATGAATTTACATAGAGCTTTCGTACGTGGTTTTTAAAACTGCACAGGGAACCGAATTCGTTAAAGTATCTCCAGTCACAGGACACATGTATCTGGCTTCTTTTACTATTAACGACCTTTTGTCAGAAGGATCCTTTATCTCTTTAAACTTGACCTCCACCAGTTCTTTTATTTTCAGTGGCTTCCCACTCATTGGACAACGAATAGTTTTATCCTATCAAATCGTAATTTCAGGATTAATCAATAGTTAAAATAATTCATTAAGAGCTAATAAAATGACAACTTACTGGTTTTTGTACAATCGACTTCTTAGCTTCTGGGGTTTTTGAAGGAATCCAAAAACTTGGAACATTATGTTCTTTCCCAGCAGCCATATTAGATATGGATGGTCCGGCCTGTGGCTCTGCTCAAACAAAAATATTTATAAGAACGTGTTTCTCCAACCCATGAGACATTCGTATGCTTTTCTTCCGTTGTTATAAAAATTACTTACTTTTATCTTCGTAAGTAGACTTGACGGTAATATTACTTTCGGCTTTCACAAATTTTTCTACCTTATTTGCCTCTGCAATAGCAGATAGTTCTTTCAATTCCTTCTCTTCATTTTTCTTCTGACGCTCATACTCTTTCAGAGATCTACTGTACTCATTCTTTTTCGCAATGATGTATTCAAAAATCGCTTCCTTATCATACAGGTAGCCATCCAAGCTAAATCAAAACATTTTAAAAATACCATCATTTTTATTTACATTTACATACATCGGACCATAATTCTTATGTAATATGTTGCAACCTACGTTATTACAGGATTTCGACACGGTTGTAATGTCAAGCAGCAGCAATCAAAATTTCTAACGGAATCTTTCCCTAATCGTTGTTGCTGACTTCCATATCCCGATGCACTTGAATCCTTTTTCCTTTCGTGGTAAGTGTAAACTGCACCAGCAGTACAATTGCGGGCATGACGCGTCATTTTAAAACTAATGTACTCGTACCTGCAACGTTCCTGAAATGATAAATGAAATGCATTAATTAATTTAACTGAAAAAAAAAGATTTAACTGAATTTTTAACTGCACATGTTCATCGTTGATCATAGTTTGTTTCGATAAACAAAGTAATTGCCTCTTTCAAACGCAAATTATAAAATAAAAAAACGAATGTTCGAAAATACTTATGCTAAAACCACAAACACTGTGGTTTGTGGCTAACTCTGCATTTCCGTTTTTAATGTTCCCTTTATCTGGAGCCAATACCAGAGGAGAAACCTCCGGCGGTTGTGAGGAAAAGGGATTAATATTTAAATTGTTCGTTACTATTACTTAACCAACTGGAGTATGTCTCCAATTGTATGCTCACCTATTTAATCAAGTAAACTAAATACCCCTTGCTTTGGAGCACAGTCAGCACAGGACAGGTTGGTTTGAAGGATTTGGAATTTATAATTATCTGAATACTCGTTTTTTTATTTCTAATTTTGAATTAAATTAACCCAGTAAATAAAGCAATAGAATTAGTGAATTAAAGTAATTTTCGGAGAGTTTTTCTTCTGGATAAATAAAGACCTCATGTCTACATTGTTATTGTTGTCGTTGTATTGTATTGAAGTTTGTATGTGTAGTGTATACATTATATACATAAATGCATATAAAAATACACAATATACATGTGATCGTGATGATATGACCAAATACCTAACTCACTTGAAATGATAGAGGGACTAGGAATCAAGTTTCCCGCTGCTGTAGAGGTGCCGATGTCTCAAAAATCAATGGCTGAAGTGTAGGAACGGTGACGGTGACGCGTTTTCGTTGTTGATTGTTCATGATGTTGCCGAATTTTTTCTAGTTGTTTGCTAGTCTAGTCTGTATGATATGCTACCTAATCTAATCTTCGAGTTACGGAGGCAAGAATACGTTGTGTTCGGTTGGGTAAATTGTAAGTCATAATCATAAGATTTGTATCCTGTCGGAATCGATGTCACGGAGGTCTGACACGTGACCAATGACATGACACTTTGTCTAATTATTCCTAACCTAGCAACTTGGTTAGACCCCATTGCTCTAGTAATTGACTCTAAAATATCCTACTAATAACTTATCAGTCGAGTATACTCGCAGATACTCGCTTCAACTAAATAATATTCATATCTTCTTTAAAAATGACCTGACTAATCCATAGTAAATAGTTAGAACGAAATTGTATCTAAATTATCCAGTTAGTTTATTGGAGTTTACAGAGCATCCTTAATTGAAGCGAGCGAATATCTGTGGCTGCGCCGGCGGTTAATATTTCTGCTAATGGACACGTCAACGTCAGTAGTATGATGTAAGTCGGCCAAAATATTTTAATTTATTTACTACTGTAATTAACATGACAAATCAGCTTTTTTAAAACATCTCCGTTTCGTGTTAAATGATGTAAAGTCCTCTCACCCTTATATGCGATGCGCTCCCGTCGGAGAAAGTGGTACACCAACAATTGGAAAATAATACCACGGACGACGGTAAATTGATCTAGAGTTTCACCATTGCAGAATGTTGAATGTAGACTACAATCCAAATTTTCTCAATCCTCCAAATAACTTGCCTTTCTTTATTTTAAAATGCAGTTCCTGAACTTCTGAAAAAATTGGATTCCAACAACAACGACATACCCCATAATAAAGAAGACTGTACCATAGTCAATACTCCTGACTCGGGAACAGTGAAATCGAAAGCCATGTCTTCAAATGAGTCCCGTGTGTCCAGTGATTATAGTCATACTCCTCCTATAAACTTTCCAACAAAAGCTAAGGAACTGTTTACCTCCTTTAGTAGAAGTTTTAATAGCAGTACTTTAAGCGCTTTGCCGTGTGGCGGGGCACAATTTAATCCGAAATTGGGGAGTGTCTTTGAAAATCTGTCTGCACTGACGACAGATACCAGCAAAGGATTCAATCTTCCTAATTTCATTGTCGCAGGTAAATAAATATAACAAACACTTCTGCTCAGATAACAGAGATAAAGTTTTAATAGCTGTGCAGTAGATATTACAGAAAGTTTTGCTAAATGTAGGAATCCTGAGTAACTTGAAGTCATTAGGAGTTGAAGAGATTGACGGTAAAGAACACGTTGAGTCTTGTAAGTATGATCCCAATTTCACATGGGGATTTTTACCATTTTAATTTTTACTGTTCATTAACCGCTAAAGAAATTTAAAGATGAAAAAAAGTTGTTCTCTAAACATTTAGGGCTTTCCCAAAGAAGACAGCGCCGCTGGAAAGAGTCTTTGGGTCACAAAACATTTAATTTTCTTAAAAACGAGTCGCCAGACTCGTATTCGTGCTTCCAAGACATACAAGGGCTGTTAGGAGTCCGGAGTTCCGCCACCGAGCTGTCTTCTCGAGTAGACAAGGAGACCTCAGATACATTAACTGTTTTCAGTCCTAGCCAGCCAAACAGTTCCCTGATGAGGTTGACAGGAGATGGGAATGTGAAGATGGGTAAATTTTTGGGCACGATGGAGGAGATGAGAGAGCATTTTAATAATGCAACGTGTACAATTCTCCAATCCACCATTGTTCTGAACCTGCCCTACCTGAAACTCCGCAGCGGAGACCAACTCGAGAACACGTGTTGTCAAACTTTTATTAATCAATGGATCCACCTTATCAGATTAATGTCACAAGATCTTAAATTGGAATCCAGAAAAGACGTGGACATTATGCTGGGGAGGGAGTTTCGTACCCTCCGAGTGGAGTCGTTTCAGCTGTACAAAAGATTGGGAAAGCTACACCGAAAGGTGACCACTTTGTTATCAGAGATAAAGGGAGAAATCGAACCCGCTTTGGTGCGCTTGCAGCCAAAAAAATTACCGGCATTTAGAGGTCGACGGGGTGAAGAAAGCAATGGGAATGGTAAACCAAAGGATCCTTCCGTTAGAGTCCCGATGAACACCACCCTTGAGGAAAAGGTTCCCGTTCCAATTATACCAAAATTTCAACTGCCTCCCGTGCCCCTTGCTCGGGCGAACACTACCACAGATGATCTGTACAAGAATCATGTATTCTTTTCAAAGTCCAGAAAAGGGCACTTGGTGTACAGGTACGACACTGAAGATAAATGGAAACGGTTTTCGGACATTTCATTTAACAACCGGAGGGAGCTGTTTCTTTACGTTATTGATGACCTTCACAGTACCCTAAAGCTGTCCTATAATATTGCCGAGCACGTGAAAGAATTATTCATTCCAGGTTACCCAGAATGCGTGGAGGGAAAAATCCTGGATAATTTGAAGTACCTCAAGGACGCTTCTAAAGACAGTAGTCTCCTCGTCCTGAGCAAGGTGACCATCACCACCCAAGTAAAATCCTTGCGGAGCTCCCTGTCTCGACTAGAAAAAACGTTGAGGATCATTACCGGGATCTCTAAGAGCTTTTTTAAAAACATAAAACCAAGTCTTCACGATTCTTCTGGGGGCGCGACATCCCTGTGGAAGATGAAGTCTGGCAGGTCATCTTCAAAAACAAAGAAGACGCCCTGTAATACTGAGGAAGCCCGCTCTTTACCATTTGACAACTGGGGCGTTCAACTCCTCATACCTTACCCCAACTCTACGAATCCCTTTGTAGATCAATTTTTCACCGCCTCGATGGAGTAAAATTGTCTTGTAAAATAACAACACGTTCCAAACAGTTCATTGACTCACTTTATATTTTTGCATTTATAACATTTTATTTTGTATGAATTATCAACATGTGGCACTACGAAATTAATTCTTTTTCCCTTCCTGCTCTTACATATCGTGGTCAGTTCATTTTAAGGCAATGTGTACATTAGGTACAATTAAATAGCGATGCTTATGGATTTCTTCCCGATTGCCTGCTCCGTGTGGTATGACACGTGGTAATACCTAGAGATACTGCTTGCACGTGATAGTATATCAATGTTTCCATTTTTCATTAGCTGTGTACATGTGTTTGAATATACATACTTAGACCGTATAGAAAAGTTATTATAAAACTATTCAACAGGTTAAAAATATCGAGATACTAATAGTTATACATCAGTCCGTTTCGTTGCTAAATAAAAATAATAGAAGAATAGTATATTGCTAATATTGTATTTTTTATATCACTGTAGACTATATTGCTCCTGGTGTGCTAAAACGTATTCTTCATTTTCTTGTCATAATTAATGTACACGGTGTATATTAATGGATATTCCAATTATTATAGTTATGGCCTTATCAATGCTCCTGCAATGATAAGATTCCCCTCTGTAGTAACATTAACCCCTCGTCCTATATTGTCATCTGCTCGGTTATAAGGACACTTTGAAAGTGTTTTCATTTTGATTGATACTTAAAAATCTTATGTGTACGTCTTGACATTTAGATGGATGACAGGAAATTAACTATTAAGTTTTTCTCGTTCTACTTGGTCCTTCTTGAGCAGGTTGATCTGTATCGGGGCTGGAAGATGTCGCTGCCTATAAGAGAAGCAAAACGAGATTTTATTAATCTGAAATCATGAAACGCCCATTTTCCTTTATCTTTTTTTCTTAGAAGGGATTTTATTATTTTACCTGAGCTGGCCATTCCTGGCCACCTCCATTGTAGTCCGAAAAGACTTGAGCGCTGCTGTTGTTTGCCGCTTGCCCTGTAAATAAAGGATTTTTAGTTGGTTACAGTTGGACTATATGCTGTCTTTGTTCGCGAAGAAGTAAAAAATTTACCTTCTGAATATTCATCAGGAAGGGGGTCCCAGCCACCAAACAAATCTAATAAGGTCTGCCCTGTCTGCAGAATACCCATTATCCCATAAGCAGGTCTGGGACCGTATATTCTTCGCGGTTCACTTTCTCGTCGCTGTTGAGCTTCCTTTTCGGAGAGTAACGACAATCTACACGTGGGACAGTGCATGCTTACCAGCAACCATTTTCTTAGACATGTCTTATGAAAGGTATGGTTACACGGGAGAATCTTGGACGTTTGACTAGCAATAGTCTCCCAGCATATGGCACAGTTGTCGGAGTAGGCGAGATCGTTATCGTCATGTTCAACATCAGAATATCTGTGGGGAGAGAGACAGCGCACATTTGAACATTAAAACTGAATTTAAATAACAGTCTTTTATTAGGCGCATTCAATTAAATATGCAGACAAGGAACTTTATACGGAACTAATTGGAGATGAATATATATCTTACCGATCTATGTGCTCGTTTAATGTGGTAAACGACTGTCTGCGTTTCAAAACGGCGTGTATTTGTTTTACACGCAGTCTCATTTGAAGAGAAACGATCAAACTTGTCATTGACAGGAACAAATTGCAGCACACAAACATGTGCACGTGGTGAATCTGAAAAGTACAAAAAGACAGATAGTATATTACTTGCATTTGCATTTCGTAACAGTCCAACGAATTGTTCGATGCGTTTTTTTTTGCTTTAAAAAGCGTCATGAAATACATATATTTTGACAAATGAACATTATGTTACAAGGTGAGAACGAATACAAGATTTAGGTTGCTACATTGCCATTTATAGGCAATTTTATATAAGGATGATGCACCATCAGCCGAGAAGGCATTCAAAAAAGATAAGACGAGATATATTAATAATTCTCAAAAAACGTTAAAAAGCACGTAACATTTTCTGTTGTGCTGTGTGTGCGCTATAAAAATTTGAAAGTTTCTTTCAGGGCCTTATTTCATATCACTTTTATGTCATATGTGCATTTTTACTAAAGTTGTATAATTGTATTTGCTTATCTCCCCCATTGAAGCCCCTGACACTATATTCTGTTAAACAATTCGTCCGCGTCCTAATGATAACGAGAACGAACGAGAATGACAACAAAAATTGGTTTGGTACACGACGACCACGTTTGATTTCGTCACCATCTATCAGTCATCCTGTGGTAGTCGTACATCGAACAAATTTTTGTCTTCATTTAGCGAATTGACAATAATTACAGTAAAATGGCAACTATCAACTACATGGCTAACTATACTTGTATACACTGCCACTTGCTACATGGTATGCTCTGTTCGAGCACCACCATATTTAAACTTTAAATGCAGCGCATAGGATATGTGCTCTCATGATGCGTCCACGTTTTGTAATAGTCATACATAATTCAGAGTAAAAAAGAAGTATTAAGATGCAACCGCAATCAAAGAAAGGACACAATTTCAAAAATTCTGTTCTTCATAATCCACAAACAAGGCTGTTACAGAGATGAGGATAATTTCATTGCACAAAAGTGAGCACATGGTGCGCACTTCGCATACAGCAAAAATGGCAATGACTTAACTTGTTCTTTTGTGTATCACTACTACAATCCTTACTAAAATCCTTACTAAAATCCTTACTGGGGCTGGGGACTGGTTTAATTCTTAATTCTTCTCGTGTGTAAACATTGTTCCTTGTTAAATGCACTTTGCATGCACAGGCTATATACATATATAGGTTGAGGTGCAGTCAGTCACACAGAATTTGTAAAACGCGTTTAAATTGCGGTTTAAAAAGACATGATGTGTATAAATATACGGTTTTAACTTTAATAGGGTATAATGGCACTGGTGATACTCAAAGTAAGTGTTCAGTTACGGTTGTGATTGAATATACGATAAAAACACACATTTTTATGTACCTTTCTACTTATCATCTTTAAATGTGTGTAGTGTATCATATTATGCTAGTACAACGCAACGGAGAGAGAGAGAGGAAAGAGACTGTGATTGCGTAATATTTTTCGCATCGTATCATTATTCCAAATTCATATAAGGAGCATTCAAAAGTGCCAGTGTCAATTATCCCTGCATGGTACACACTCCACTTAATGGAAAGCACAGAGTTATTTTTATCTAGAATTAAAAGTATCTATTTCAAGTAATGTAATCTCTTGTTGTGCTTTTAAAACAAATCTCTGTGTTCTTGAAAAAAATTCAGCTTTTCTGAAAATGCAGGCATACCTATTATATACTACAGTTTGGACATCTTAATTACGACGAATGATTACCGTAGTTTTGACGCATGGTATGGCCGGAAAATAAGAGTAATTTACCTGAGTGTACAAATTAAAGGGGTTTTACTGGAATATGAAATATTAAACATGAAAAAAGTAAATGTAATTTTAAAGATTATTATGTCCGTAAAGACTATTATTGCATACTTAGACGCAAAAATTTGAAAATCGCTTTAAACAAAATACGGGTTTAACGCAAGTTTTTGTCAACCATCTGGCTGCTTTTGATATTCCTTCTTTCTTCTTCAGCGCACGCAACTAAAACCTTACACGACACGGTTGTCGGTAGGTATAAATACCGAACCATCTTATGGGATGTGTAAACAACGCAACGGTATCTCTGAACCTGAAGTAATTATTGCTACGACCTTGACAATGAATCTTACATACTAGGTACATACATACGCAATCTGATGTAGTGTTAGAGGGGTCACCCAAGTAGAAAAATGGACACAGATGTAAACTAACATAATTATGCGTTTTATGTTTAATGAATACCTCCATCTTTATGAGTTAGACCCCTGTTCCCTGAAACCTACAATTTGGCAAACTCTCTTTGCATAATTGGTTTCCTCAACGAGATCATTCTCTGTCCAATAATAATTTCATAATTATTTTTGCATGGAATCGGTACAACACCCCCACATATAGAGAGACCCGTAACTTATTATTGATTATATACATCCAGCAAGTGTTAACATTGTTATATTTTATGCGTAGTGGTTCAATCGCTCAATATAAACAGCGATGTATTCATGAGAGCGGCGGATCAGTTCCTAAAGACGTTATGTTCAATTAGCACATTCTAGTGCGTTTCTGAATCTGATAACTTTTACAATAGTAAACCTTGAAGAAGCCACAGTTTATCAAGATTCAAAGATTTTAAAGAGAAAAAAATCTTCTTTAATCAATTTCAATCTTTCGCGCATTTCATTCTCGTGTGAATTCTGGATAACTCTTTGTATGTATATGTAGCAGCTGGCAATAACAAACTTAACGAAGAAAATGGTAATTAGCGCATTAGCAATTGGTATTTGCAATTAATGATTAGCATTAAAATAATATGCTAAAAACACACAATGTATATATCAGCTGCGTAGTTTTTGAGGATAATTATAATTAGCAGACATGTTTTACTAACTTACCAAATCGAACATAAGTGAAGCGATTTCAAATCTGTAATTTATATCTTGCGAAACGCACAAGTAGAGATCCTCGTCATCACTGTAGTCCTGTTTCTGGTCACCGAGCACGCGGAAAGGATTCCAATTACACGTTTTCCGATGAAAGAACAACTGGTCAAAGATGCACATGGTAAGGGCATGGAGAGTCTGAAGAATCAGCAAACTAATTTCAGAGAGCATAAAAATAGCGCTGTGAAGACCGAGATTGAAGTCATATCCCGTTGGAGAGACGATGGCTGATTTTTCATCAAACGGTTTTGTAAATGGGATAATCTCTTTCAGGTCGAGAAAATCGTTGGAGAACTCCTTCGGGGAAGAATTCATGAACCACAGGATAACCGCAAAGAATAGGCAAATTGACGTGGCAAAAATGAAGAGGAGTAAGTGAAGAATGCGGTGGCGTCTGCCTTCGCTGGTTTTGGACATGTCATTCACCATGATAAGCTGCAAGATAAGAAAAAGCAGTAGTGAATTTTTACTCTTCCTTTTAGTCTTTCATCTAACTTGAAATATTTTAAAATTCCTCGTTAATATTCCACCTAAAGTGTTGACTAGAAAGTTATAAATAATTACGGCAGGAAATACAGGATTTTAATGACGTCAGATATTAAAGTTTTAACGTATTACGTTCATTTACAGTTGTGTTGCTTATTTTTAAAAAGGAAAATCAAGCTCAATTTAAAAATTCTTTCCACGTGAATCAGTTGTTTCATTCTGCATCTCTTTCATTTCAATGACATCATGACCTCTGGTAAGGTTTAACAATGTCTGTATCCAAATTGCAAATACAAACCCAAGAAACAAAGATAACTAACCCGGTATCTGATGTCAAATCTTTAAAATCCTGTTTCATGTTTGTACTGGAGGTTCGAAACGGTGCAATGAACACCCAATGAATATTTTTATCTCCTACTACGATCGTAAAACATGGCAAATATTGAATTTATGTTGTAACGTAAATAATAGTGATTATTTTAAGATTTTCAGGTACGCATATGCTGGACATACATAATTATGACGTTCCTGGCAAAGTTGGCGAGCCAGTTGTAGAAAGCCAATCACCGAAACGAAGAAACACCAGCCGACCGCATCTTCAACTTCTTGGACGTCAACTACCCCAAACACGAAAACCACCTTGTAGAACACGAGATTCCAGAACTGATCTTTAATGTTTTCTTCTTCTGACGAGCGCAAATTGCCAAACACGGATTTTTGCACGAGGTGGCTCCCGAGAATGAGAATGCAGTAGAGGAGGTTAACCAAGGGCTGAAACAAGACACGTGTAATTAGTAAAGTATCTTTTGTGGGAAGTTAACAAGATTTTGTGGGTTTCGCTTTATTTTATACAAATTCTTAATAATAACAGAAATAATGACGGATGAAGTTATCGAAGACGCTTTTTCCTTGGAAGGTTAAAAGGATAAAAAAATATATAAATAAAGCCAATAAAGCCAGTATTTTTATTACATTCTTAATAATAACAGAAATAATGACGGATGAAGTTATCGAAGACGCTTTTTCCTTGGAAGGTTAAAAGGATAAAAAAATATATAAATAAAGCCAATAAAAGCCAGTATTTTTATCTAGAGACTATGCTGTATCTAAAAGCGCGTGCGTAGTTATTTCGAATTTAACTATTGACCAGAAAGTATTTTAGGCAATGATTTAAAATCATTCAGGCATAAATTTCCGTAAACAATCCAATCACATCACATGCAAACCCTACCACAAGTTGTTGCACCATAAATTGTTTCCTTTGCCCTGCAAGCATGTTTTCACCGAGAAGTTTTAAATTTTTATTGTAAATTGTTGTTATTTCATATCTGAGATAGTGTACTATGATAAGTCGGGCACCAGGCACCACATCTCATCACGTCCATTCACCAACAATGAGTCATATACTAAATCATACTCCAACGCCAGTGCCCGTTGTTACATATTTTACTTATACTGCATAAATAATGTTTAGTTGTTCCTGTTGCAATGTATAACTGAATGTTTTGTAGCAAACCATAAATAGATGGTAATCTATTGAAGTTCGTTATATTGGATTATACAAATTAAGAAGCACTTTTGATGTAGTGAATGCATTTAGCGGGGTACTGTGGGAAATGCTACGTTGTTTATCACAATATGAAGGAAATTTGCCAAACTGGAAGATTTTCTCACGCCAGGCTACAAGATCAGGGCTATCAATTACCACTGACCCTCACCATAATAATAATAAACGTAATACTTATGGCTGCCCATTTTGCAAATTATATTCCCCATTGCATTCAGCCTTTCCAGTAAACCAGTAATAATAACTACAAATTTACTGTATTTTCTCCAAACAGGGCCCGGCTGTATAAAACAATATACGTTTTCTATTTCTCATAGAACCCGAAATTGGTCTTCTGTATTGCCACTACAAGCCGGGCTGAAAAGAGTGCAATTTTACATAGAACCTGAGCGGTTTGTATTGCAGGATATACGGTTTTAGCAGGAAAACAAAAAGGTCTCATTTTCATAATAGTTTTAATATTATAGCTTGCTACTACTTAGGACGGAACAAGTTGTTACAAAGTAGTAGTTAGTAATCTGCGCCACAGGTCCTTGCCTTTGATCATTTTAAAAAGCAGGTTGACCCTGTACGTTCTTTCATCTTTTGGAGTCAAAGAACAAGGAATAATTTTTACGTTATTGTTGGATAATATGAACACTCAATGACAAATAAACTGCCTAGCAGGCCCATTACGACCATTTAGTTGTGTTGGGGTGCGACAGAATTTTCCTCATCGCACAAGCTATTTTAACAATTATTACAACCGGGCAGCTATGCAAAGATGCAAATAAGCACACGTTAGGCACATCATACTATAAAGGGTTCAAGATAACCGTAACATTAACGGTATTCCTTTTAGGAAAAGTCATTATCACGACTGGTGATGACACCACGCATGTTTTTGCCCAATATTTACTTCATCGTGTTT